>JZKD02S2433098.1:846751-860772 GCA_000966675.3 Picea glauca
TTTGGTAGACCCGCCAAATCCATTTTTGTTTTCAAAATTTGGATACATATTTTCATTGGGAATTTTTCCACTACCACGTGGAAACCCCTGATTGGGCCACATGGCAACCTCTCATTTGGCCATGTCAGCCACTACTTTGTTAGCCTACCATGTTAGTGGCACATCATCATACAGATATCATGTCATCATATAGACTCCATGTCACTGCCAAATTGCCATGACACGTCACTATACAGACCATATGGAATGCCATGCGGAAAAATCCTATTGGTCCACTGATTGGTCTAGAAGTGTCAAATCTGGGTGAAACGTGGAAGCGCCTAGTGTTGCCACATCAACATGACATGTGTCACCTCCTGCTCCTTCCACATGTGTTGTACGAATGTTGACATCATCTGTACAGATGATGACGTCCTCCATATGAATGCTGACTCATCCCCCTATTGACTGGGCTAGGTTGACCAAAACTTGACCACAAATATCTTTTGCTCTATAACTCTGTTTGGCAAGCTGTTTGCATTGTTAGAAATCTTGTGACACACTCTTCCCAATAATGTCATTTTCACTGAGTTTTGAGAATTTTGATTTTTCCCTTTCTTTGTCTGTTGAGGCCATTCTGAGTGTCCTGAGTTGCCTCTATGATTTATGAGTTGTTCTTATCCTTCTATGTATCCTTTTTGGCTCACAGTTACTGACCCAATGCAAGTAGAATTGGACCAAAGACCCTGTACCATCAACTCACCAGCTTATAAGCATATTTACATTTACATTTACAATTGGGGTTCATCCTAGGGGTTTTACACATGATCTCTTATAAATATATCTATTCACACTTGCACATGAGGCCCCTTTATCACTAGGCCGACCATATTACATATGTATTTATGCATTACATGTACATTTAGGCCCGTATATTCCCCCCCTTGGGGTCATATCATATACATTTATCCATATATATGGCCCCCTTGGGTCATAACAACAACCTTGTTTGAGTTAGACAAGAGAAAGTTTGATGTCATCAAATGGAAAAGAGTGGCATAATACAACAAAGGAAAATAGAAAGAAGAGGCTTCTCAAGAGTTGGAGAACTAGCTCCAACTTATGTAGGAAAAATTTTAGATCATCACAATGTAGAAAGTGGGTGGAAAACTAGAAGCTACAACAACAATTGAACAAGGAAAATAGAAATGCATAACAAGATTGAACATGTGCAAATTATGGAAGCTACAATCAAGACAATAGCTAAAGTGTATGTAGAGATGTTGCAATGTAGACCACCAACTAGGACATATATAATGTTCCTAAAATAACAGTGGCATAAAAATCAAAATGAACACTTGGCTAAATTGGTAAAGTTCAACCTTGATAATCCCAAGGATTTTTTAAATGCATAGTAGGGTTGTAACATGGAGGAAATATCCAGACTGTGTGAATTCTACCTACATAACCTCATCGTACCACACCCCTACAATTGGAATCCCAATACATATGTGGGGGATGTCTAATTGATTTCCTTTTCATCATGGCTTAGGAATGAATAAATGAGGGAAGAGGAATTCAAAAAGTATAAGGAAGAGAAACTCCAAACGCCTTTGTGGATAGAGCTGAGGAAAATCGGCACGGGGATGCCATAACTAACCATCATAACCTATGTTTGGATAAACATGTGGCCCTAGGTTGGACAATTAAGAAAAGGGAAGCAATGGCCCATATATATGACTCATTAATATTGTTGGGAGAAGAGGCAACATAAGATTTCGACGGGAGATGCAAAACCTTGACTCATGGATCTTCAATCTCCCAATATCCTGCGACTTTCCCTCCTAAGGAAACCTTGGTATAAATAATATTTAAGGAAGATGAATACTAAATGGATTGGGTTGAGGATGAAACCCCCACTCCTCCTTCCAGTGGCAACTATGGATGACCTCAACACAGGAAAAGAAGAAGAGTGAGTCAAGATTGTGAAAAACTAGGGATATCATGAGAAACAAGTCATCACAAGGTATGGAGCCTAAGATATGAGGCAATAATTTAGTGATTATAAGTAGGTTAATTAACAACAACAAAGTGTTGAACAACAAAATCTTAGTGAACAACAACAAGGTACAGGGAAACAAGCTATAAATGGTCAGGAGCCTAGTGGACATCAACAATAGTAGTAAGAGCAAATGAACACAATTTTTTTGCACAAAGTGTGTGCAAAGTTTTAGTTGGGGAGTGATTATGAGAGAAATTATTGCCTATTCCAAAGGCTCATCTTTGGCACATCTTTCCACCATAATATTTTTTTTTTTACCATATTTAATAGTAAGTCATGGATATTTTTACATGTTTCTTAGTAAATGTAGTTTGAGGTGGATTTTTGTGTATAATGTTCCTTTATGCTCTAATATTTATGTCAGAATATATATGTAGCATGATGCAGGAGCATCACGCCACGTCAGCAGTGTGCCAGCCAGCCAAGACATCCAACATGCATTAATGGAGAAAGGGAGAGGCGCAACCCTCTCAATTTTGACATTTGAAATTTCAATAAATGTTGTAAGTCTTTTAATGCTAGACCACGCCTTTATACAGGTAGTAGTTGAGGTTTCCTTTAATGGTTACCTACAACTAAGTCTAGATCAATCAGGACTGGACATCCGTTTATGTAATGTAGTCATAGGAGCCACTCTATGATAGCGATAGCTCAGAGACAGTGAGGTGGAGGATAAGCTCGAGAGAGCCCTCATTTTGTAAGGCTCCACGTCAGTAGCATGCCAGCCAACCAGCACATCTAACATGCATTAATGGAGAAAGGGAGAGGCACATCCCTCTCAATTTTGAAATTCAAAATTTCAATAAATGTTGTAAGGCTTTTAATGCTAGACCATGCCATTGTACAGGTAGTAGTTGAGGCTACCTTTAATGGTTACCTATAGCTAAGTCCAAATGAGTCAGGACTGGACAACCATTTATGTAATGTATTTGTAGGATCCGCACTATGATAGCGATAGATCATAGATGGTCAGGTGGAGGATAAGCTCGAGAGATCCCTCATTTTGTAAAAAAAGAAGAAGAAGAAATTAGAGTAGAGAGTTAGGAGGAGAGTTCTTAGGTAGAGAGGTCTCGAGAGAGAGAGCTTAGACTTGTTACAGTCCATTCTTGGTAAACATTTGTATAGACATTTTGGAAATTAATACAAAGAGCATTTTTTCCTACCCATGAATTGTCTGTGTATGTTTATGCATTTTAATATCACCTGTATGATGTAGATACATGCTATAGATAGATTTTACTGTCTATCTGTGAGTTTGTCAGTTTATGTCTGGGTTCTTTAGGCCATGCAAGGAGTGCACAAAAGAACACTAGAAGTTCTATAGCCAGCGCAAGGAGTGCACATCTGAGCTCTACGGAGTTAGAGAGAATCTGCAAGGAGTGCACACCAGGAGGATTCACAAACTCAAAGGAAGCCTCAGAGTTACTGAATACTCTGGAGGAGGAACTGGTCAAAGGTATGCATAGAGAAGAAACATAACTATCGAAGGTTCTATAAAGATCTTCCAAGAGGGCATTGAATGAGTGCATAGAGTGCACTAGAGAACTCTATTTCGAGTTCTAAGGAAAGGGAAGTGTCGAAGAGAATACACTCACAGAGTTGTTGAATACTCTATAGGCTCTGTAAGGTGTGTATTGAGTAGAAGAACACTAGGTGGGCGTAGAGAGTTTTCTTTCCAAGAAAACTTCTTGGATCTGAGTTTAGCTAAATACTCAGTAGCATAGTGAGTGTGTGAGGGTGGACTTATTCTAAGTCCTGAAGCTCAGCAGGAATAGTGCCTTTGCGTACAGAGCCACAAAAGGGAGGAGAAGAAGGTTGAGAAACCTTTCGGGGTTTTCTGAATTGACAATGCTTAGGAGGGACAAAATTCCTATAACGTAGATGATACCTGAAGGAACTGGGCTCGCAAGAGGAAGAAGCGAAGGCCGAGACCTTCTATACTTAGAAAATATTCTAATTCTGGGAGAAGCATGAAGCTCAGAAGGAGAGTGTGGAAGGAGGATGGATCTGAACCATCAAATCTAGCACCAAATACCCGACAGTCGTTGGATTAGGTGAAAGTGCATGGGGTTTAAAACCTTAGATATCCACACACTTTGAAGTTCGGGGTTTGGAGCGGCAAGGGATTTTGGAGTCGCTGCATCATGAACTCCTGGTTCACGAAATCGCACCAGTCGTTGGATCTGGAGCGCAGTGGCCTAAGAGTCGCTAGATCATGGATACATGCACATGAGGAGCGCACATAGGAGGTTCACAAAATATCAGATCATGATCGTCAGATCTTGCGTAAAGGATCGATAGACATTAGATCCAGAAAGAGGAGAACGAGGTTTAACCCTCATAGAAGAAAAGGAGAGGACTCGTCAAAGTCCTGAAAGAATCAGAACCATCCATCTTAGAGGACGCATGTCAAGAGATCCACATTTCATAGATTCGGACACCGGGAGACATCAGTTTCTGCTCCACTTGTTCCTCCATGACAGTCTTTGTTGGCTATCTTTCTTCTGTTGTTGCATCTGCAACACATGCTCTGGCCTCAACTGGGCTATCTGGTAGGAATACCTCAATTCCCTGAATGATCAGAATTCTCTTTTGATTCTCTCCTGTCAACACTCCTTGCTGATATGAACTCTCATCTGAGTTCATGAGACTCTTAGTCAATCTCATCTCCTTTCCCCTACCCACCTGGCAATTTGGGAACTTTTTGTTGCCCACCTGACAGTCTATGAGATCTAGTGATCCCATCTCATTTCCCACCTGGCCATCTGAACTTTCAGCACTGCTCCCCTAGCAGTATGCAATACCTTCTGTTGATCTCTCTTCATTGCCTACCTGGAAACTCAAAAGTTCACTTCTTCCCACCTGGAAGTTTACTAGATCAATCGATCCCATCTTCATCAACACTCCTTGCTAACCCAAACTCATGCCTGAGTTCATAAAACTTTCAGACAGTCTCATCTGCTCTCCCTTGCCCACTTGGAAATATGGGATTTTTTCCCTACCCACCTAGTAGTTTACGAGATATTCAACTAATCTCATACCATTTCCCTCCTGGAAATATGAATTTACACTACTATCCTCCTGACAGTCTATGAGATCCTCTAATGATCTCATTTCATTGCCCACCTGGAAATTGGAAAATTCATATCTTCCCTGCTGGCAGTTTATGAGACCTAACACTGATCTCTCTTCCTCATCATTGAGGGTTTCTCCAACTTCTGGCTCACAGATGCAAACTAGCTCTGTGTCACTGAGGCTTTCAGCATACCTCATCCATATTTTCAATAGCCTGTGTTGTCCTTTGGCCAACAACTCCTTGACTAGCCACTTCACCTTCTTTTTCATGGGCCATTCATACACCCATCGTGTTCTTGCACTCTGTTGCATTTGAAATGCAGGCTCCCCCATCCTTGCTCTTATCTCGGTGAGTTCCTCACCAATTTCTGCTTTGGTTTTCTATTGGTGGTCTCCTCTTCCACCACACTCATGGCCTTCAGTAGCCATCTCTATATTTACCTTCCGTCTTCCCTCCTGGAAACTTATGGATCAATCTACATCTAAGAGCATATCCATCTCCTCCTACAGCCCATTGCACTGTCTATTGACTATTGCACACCTGCAAACAATCACCATAGAGCATTTACACCCTTCTTCTCTCATCTGTTGTATACAGATGAATCTCTTCTTCTGATTCCACTTGTTGTTACCAGAATTTCTCCTCCTTCACCTGCTGTCTCCTTCACCTAAAGTCTACAGATGGAAATATTAGCTCTGATACCACTTAATGGTATCAGACTGTATCCCTTCATAGTCCTCTTGTCTGTGATATGCAAACAAAAAATCTATTTCTCTGATACCACTTGATGTGTATTAGAGTATTTTCTTTATCTACTCTGCCTCCCTCTCCCTGCAGTCTACAAAAAAAAAGTGGCTCTGATACCACTTGTCATGCATATCAGACTACTTCTTTTCCTCTAGCTCCCTCTACCTAAAATATACAAACAAAAATGATAGCTCTGATACCAATTGATGCAGACCCCCTACCTCAGCAGGGTCCACTAACCTCTTGGTCTCTGAATTGTTCTTCTTCTGAGCCAAAATGGCTCTTCAGGCTCCTGTTGGAACCCTTTGAACAAATCCACAGGTCCCTTTGTCCTCTGGCATAGGCCTTGAGAAAACCTATGCATACGCTCAACTTTCGATGCTCTTCTCTGTTCTTAACAAACACACCTTTCACATTTCGTGGTTTCGGGACTCCTGCATGCAAGCTCTCTCAAACTCCTTGTCCCTCCAACTCCTGGTCGCCAAAACGCCAAAAACTACCAGCGACCACGATCCTCTTTCAGGATTTCAGAATTCGTGATTTCGTGATTCCGGCTACAGACGGTTCTTGGTCCTTCAAACTCCCGGATCCCAGAATGCTGAAATCTACCCCTGACAACGTATTCTTTTCGGGATTTTGGAATTCTTGATTTTTCAATTACACGAGTCAGGACTCCCTGTCTCACGACTCCTTTTCTCTTGAGCTCCCGGTTGCCGAAATGATGAAAAGGGCTTAACGGCTTCGGCATGTGCCATTCTGGCATCGTCTTCTTTCAGGATTTCGTGACTTCGCAAGTTGAGACTCCACATCTCCCGGCTCTTGGCCTATCGAACACCTGGGTCCCAAAATGCCAAAATGACAGTCCAGGACAAAGCACTACCGACTTTCATGATTTGGAAAACTGCGATGCAAGTGATCCCCCAGTTCACAGTCTTTCCACTTCCCGATTCCCAAAATGCCGAAATGTCGAAATCTCTCCCTCTGAGACATCAACGGCCCAGTCCTCGTGTCCTCTATATTTCAGGCCTTTTCCCGAAACCTTGACCACTTTCCACGTGTTCTCCTTGATGGACGATCCTGGTCCTTTCGCAAATTCTCCTTTCGCGATTTATGGAGACCCTTCAATCTAGGTCTCCCAGTGTCCGAATCCTCAAAATGTGGATCTCTTGACATGCGTCCTCTGAGATGGACAATTCTAATTCTTTCGGGACTTCGACAAGTCCTCTCCTTTACTTCTGCGAGGGTTAAACCTCGTTCTCCTATTTATGGATCCGATGGCTATCGCTGCTTTACACAAGATCTGATGGTCACGATCTGATCTTCTATGCACCTCCTATGTGCACTCCTCCTGTGAACGTATCCATGATCTAGCGGCTCTCAGGCCACCGTGCTCCAGATTCGACGGGTGGCATAATTTCGTTAACTAGGAGTTCGCGATGCAGCGACTCCAAAATCCCTTGCCGCTCCAAACCCTGAAATCTGAAGTGTTTGGATATCCAAGGGTTTAAACCCCGTACGTCTTCGCCTGATCCAATGGCTGTCGGGTATCTGGGACTAGATATGATGGTTCAGATGCATCCTCCTTGCACACTCTCCTTTTGAGCTTCACACTTTTCCCAGACTTAGAATATTTTCTAAGTATTGAAGGTCTCGACCTTAGACTCTTCCTCTTGTGAGCTCGGTTCCTTCGGGTCTCGTCTGCATTATAGGAACACTGTACCTCCTAATCTTTTTCAATTCAGAAAACCCCAAAAGGTTTCTGGACCTTCTGCTCCTCCCTTCTGTGGCTCTGTATGCAAAGGCACTTTTCCTCTTGAGATTTGGGACTTAGAATAAGTCCACCCTCACACACTCCTTGTGCTACTGAGTATTTCGCTAAACTCAGATATGAGAAGTTTTCTTGGAAAGAAAAATCTCTATGCCCACCTAGTGTTCTTCTACTGGATGCACACCTTGCAGAGCCTACATAATATTCAACAACTCTGTGAGTGTCTTCTCTTTGAAACTTCACTTTCCTCATAACTCGAAATAGAGTTCTCTGGTGCACTCTATACACTGACTCAATGCCCTCTTACCAGAACTTTACAAAACCTTCAGTAGTTCTATTTCTTCTTTGTGCCTACCTTTTCATAGTTTCTCCTCCAGAGTATTCATTAACTCTAAGGATTCCTTTGATTCTGTGAATCCTCCTAGTGTGAACTCCTTGCATGTTCTCTCTAACTCCGCAAAGCTCAGATGTGCACTCCTTTCCTTGGCTACAAAACTTCCAGTCTTCTGTTGTGCATTCCTTGCACGACCTAAAGAACCTAGACAGAAACCGACAAACTCACAGACAAACAATAAAATCTATCTATAACCTGTATCTACAACATACAGGTGACATTCAAATTCATAAACATACACAGACAATTAATGGGCAGGAAAAACTGCTCTTTGTATTAATTTCCAAAATGTCTATACAAATTTTTACAAAGGATGGACTATAACAAGTCTTAGCTCTCTCTCAAGACCTCTCTACCTGAGAACTTTACTCCTAACTCTCTACTCTAATTTATTCTTTTTTTTTCTTTACAAAATGAGGGATCTCTCAAGATTATACTCCACCTCACTGTCTCTGAGCTATCGCTATCACAGAGTGGCTCCTATAGCTACATTACATAAATGGATGTCCAGTCCTGACTGATCTAGAATTAGCTGCAGATAACCATTAAAGGCAACCTCAACTACTACCTATACAAAAGTGTGGTCTGGCATTAAAAGCCTTACAGAATTTATTGAAATTTCGAAATCCAAAATTGAGAAGGTTGCACCTCTCCCTTTCTCCATTAATGTGTGTTGGATGTTCTGGTTGGATGGCACACTGCTGATGTGGAGCCTTACAAAATGAGGGCTCTCTCAAGCTTATCCTCCACCTCACCATCTATGAGCTATCACTATCACAAAGCGGATCCTACGACTAAATTACATAAATGGATGTCCAGTCCTGAATGATCTAGACTTAGCTGTAGGTAACCATTAAAGGCAACCTCAACTACTACCTATACAAAGGCATGGTTTGGCATTAAAATCCTTACAACATTTATTGAAATTTCGAATTTCAAAATTGAGAGGGTTGCGCCTCTCCCTTTCTCCATTAATGTGTGTTGGATGTGATAGCTGGCTGGCATGCTACTGACATGGAGTGATACTCCTACATCATAGCACCAAGCAAGTATAAATTCACTATTCAAGGGTGGAAACCTCCTAAAAAAATGATATTTTGTCTCGCTCAAGGAGTTGTCAGCCAAGAGTCAAGGGACATTATCCTCGCCTACCTCCAAAGCACTCCTTGTGCATTAATTCCCACTCTTGATCAACAATAGATCAAGGTACGTATGTAAATGGATGAGATCCCTTATTTACCCAATTCTCTCCTTGATCAAAGAAGGGAGATCAAACTCTCAATCTATATATAGACCTCTAACCTAGGAGAGAAGGAAGGACAAAATTTTTGAGAATATTGTATTGAGACTTATTTTTTGAAGATTGTTGTTGAATACTTAGAGCCTTTTTTCTCTTGATGTATTCATGTTGTTAATGAAATAAATATGGTTTTTCCTTCAATTTATTATATTTTTCTCAAGGCTCCTTGTGTTGCTTTGGTAGGGCCCACTCAAAAGGGCTCAAGGACCCTATTGCAATTTATGTAGTTTTCATGCATGTTAATTAGTGATTAAATAACATTTATTCACCTTTGAATCTTAATATAGTTTTGCATGATTAATCATAGTTTCTATCAAATTTATCATTGACTGGTTTGTTAGTGTTTCATGGAAACCTGCACAGGAGACCTAGATAAAGCATATACAAATAAAGCATATCAAGAAAAGGAAGAGAAATACAATATGAAGAATGAGAATCAATGTATATTATGATATGTTCAATGAGTGAGTGATATTCACTCATATATGCAATGACATCCTATAATTAGGAATGCATGCATAATAGTGATGGTAAAAAATTAGAAACTCTAAAATAGAACTATTCAGTTAACTCCCACTGAACTAGTGTTACTCCCACTGAACTAGTGTGTCGAAAATAGAAATTTCTCTAACACCCCCCATCAACATCACTATGGAGTAAAAAATGAGTCCTGACTACTAGGACATATTAGGTACTCATGTACAATTCAACTAATGAACACTGAATAAAAATGAGGAAACAGGGAAAGCCACATGGGAACAACCCCCCCCTCAAAAGACAATGCATCAAAATAAGAAAAGGAAGTTGCTAGGAAAATGTGTCCTTCACTGCAAGATGATCCTGGAAAGTCTGAAACTTATGCTTAATGAAGGTCTTGGTGAATATGTCGGCAATCTATTCAGAGGAAGGACAAAACTGCAAATCAATGATCATGTCATGTACTAAATCTTTGATGAAATGCATGTGGAACTCAATGTGTTTGGTTCGTTGTTGTTGTACTGGATCTCTGCAAATTTTCAGTGTAATTTGATTATGCACCATATGATAGTCAGACAATGAAACTGGATACCAAGCTCGGTAAGGAAGTGTTGAAGACAAAGTGTGTGAATAACACAATTGACTACTCATGTGTACTCGGAATTTGTAGAATATAACACAATGGTTGATTGCTTCATACTTGACCAACAAATTGGGCCTGAACCAAAACTAATAGTGTACCCAGACGTGGAATTGTGATCTGTGTTATCACCAACCCAATATGAATCTGTGAATACTATGAGATCTAATGCACAACTAGCTACATAATGAATCTCATAACTCATGGTGCCCTGAACATATCTGAGGATGCGCTTGGAAGCCTTCCAGTGTGTATCATGGGGTTCTTGCATGTATATGGAAACTGCCTCTACCACATATGAGATATCTAGACGAGTGTGGGTGAGATACAAAATACTCCCCACCAACTGTCGATACAAAGTGTTATCCACTAATGGTGTATCCCCGACATCCTCAAGTATGATCCCATATAAGAAGGGTGTAGGTGAAGACTTATAGTCTGTCATATGGAATCTATCTAGAAGATCCATGAAATACTTAGCCTGATAAAGTTTGATTCCAAAATCATCCTGACTAATCTCAAGACCAAGAAAGAATTTTAGTGGACCCATGTCCATCATAGAGAACCTGTCATGCAAAATATCTTTGACCAAAGAAATGGTTGAAGAAGAGTTACCAATGATTAAAATATCATCAACATAGAGTACTAAAATCATCACATAGTTGGTAGTCCTCGTCATGTAAACATTAGAATCATATTTACATATAAAAAAATAATGTGAAAGCAAGTAAGAATCCCTCTTTTCATACCATGCTCTAGGTGCATTCTTGAGGCCATAGAGAGACTTCTTCAGTCTGCATACTAAAGATGAGTTATGAATGAACCCCTATGGTTTCTCCATGTAGATCTCCTCTGAAAGGTCACCATTAAGAAAATCATTCTTCACATCCATTTGGTGAACTTCCCCTCCTTTCGCTACTACAATGGATAGAGCCAAGTGAATGGAGTCCATATTTGCTACAGGAGCAAAGGTCTCATCATAATCTATCCCATGAATCTGCTTAAATCATTTTGCAACTAATTTGTCCTTGTACCTTCTCACCTAACCATCTATTGCTCTCTTGGTCCTATATACCCATTTTCATTTGACAGGTTTCCTCCATGGTGGAAGTGGAACCAAATCCCAAGTCTGATTCTCTAGGAGAGATTCATGTTCCTCCTGCATGGTTGCTTCCCATAGTGGATTGCCAACAACCTCATTGTAGGTATGTGGATCAGAATATTGAACAATATAGAAATGCATGAGAATCATTGGTTTAGAAGATGAAAGTACATGAGAAGGATCCACATGCTGAGATTGAGTCCTCCTCAAATCAAATGGATCCCCTACAAGGTTTCCTTCTACCTGAAGTGGGGATTATGCCCACTTGGGCATTTGTAGAAGCTCTGATGCTGGCTCCTCATTTGGTTGTACTACCTACTCATATGCATGTACAAAATCCTCTGAATCTGTGTCTAAATTTTTAGCATCTGAGTGTGTGGAATCATCATATCCAATGTATGGAACTAATGGAAGCACAAGAGTCCTTGCATGTTGCAGTGGAGGTGCATGCAAAGGACTCTCCACAAATTGAACAGTGTGCTCAATGATGATTCGGTCTGTAGAAGGATCAATCAATCAGTACCCCTTCACATCATCTAGATATCCCACAAATATGCAAGGTGTCCTCTATGGATCTAAGGATTTCCCCTTTTTAGAAGGAGTATGGGCCCATGCTCTAGATCCAAAGATGCGCAAGTGTGTGACATCTGGTTTGTCACCTATCCAAGCCTCAAAAGGTGTCTTATCTTCAACATATCTGTGAGGTGATCTATTATGTATGTAAGGGGAACCGTTAAGTGGCTCAACCCAAATGTTGGAAGGAAGTGATCTTACATGCAACATGCAACTGATCATATCCTTGAGAGACTTGTTCTTCCTTTCAACAACTCCATTCTATTGTGGAGTGTATGGAACTATGTGCTGCAACTAGATACTAGCTTCACGACAAGGATTTTGAACATCTTTGTTGATATACTCCCCCCCATTTTCTATATGGAGGATCTTGATTTTCTTCCTAGTTTGTGTCTCTACTAGAGCTTTGAAGTCTTTGAGATGCTCAAATAATTTAGACTTTTGTCTAAGAAAATAAACCCAAGTATAGCGTGAGTAATCATCAATAAATGTAAGAACATACCTTTATTTGTTGATGGAAGGATGTGAAAATGGACCCATGATATCACTGTGAACAAGATCCAAGGAAGAGGAGGCTCTCCTTGCCTTCCCCATTTCAAACTTCTCTTTAGGATGCTTGCCAAGAAAGCATCCTTCGCAAACCCCTTCAGAAAAGTGAATGTTTGGCAAGACTTTGACCATTACTTGCTTGGAAAGTCGATGCATGTACCTAAAGCTTAAATGACCAAATCTCTCATGCCATACTCTACTAATATCATTAGCATGTGTAAGTATAAAAGAGGAGTCATAGTTAGTAAAATCAGTGAACTTATACAACTGTGATTTGTGATCTACCTCACCAAATGAAATAATGGAACTGTCATGCATGCCAAGTACAATAACTAAATCTGATGTAAATTCAACCCTTTTACTTGTTTGAGTGATATGATAAACTGAGAGCATATTTATAGAAATATTTGGAACATGTAAAACGTTCTCAAAACTTCCATTAGGGAGTTCCACTTTTCCCTCTCCTACAACTCCTATTGGAGTATCATCCCTGATGAGAATAGGAGGTCTAGAGCATGAACTCAAAGAAGTAAAAACTTCATCTTTAGCTTCCATATGATGTGATGCACTAGAATCTATCATACATGAATCATATGAGGAATTAATTACGACCAGAGCATGATGATTACCTTTTGTAGGCGCATGGTCTTATTCCTTTTTCTTCTTGGCTCCTTCAGGAATGAGGTCTCCAAGATTATTATTCTGAAGTAATTGTGTCATAATATCGATCTTCTTCTTCATGCATGTGGATTCTTCATGATTTCGTTTATTGCAATATGTGCATTGCATTCCCTTATTCTTCCCTTTGGAATTTGAAGAATCTTTGGAACCTGAAGAGTCCTTGAAGGGTTTGGAATATCCCTCCTTGTTTAACTCTGGATGTAATAGCTCCTTTCGTTTCTGCTTTGATTTCTGATTGGATTAACCTTTTCCATCATGCATAGTGAGTGCATGTGCTTTGGGATATTTCATGAGGCCCATTTGTATGAGTTTTTTCTGCTCTTATGTGAGAGACTCAATTAACTGAGCCATCATAGACATCTTCCAATTTTCTCCCAAAAGACATTTGCCAGAATGAAAATTGGAGACATATACAATGTATTCCGGTCCTATCTTGGCCAATATTGTTAGAATAAGTTGTTTTTCTTTTGTAGACTTTTCAATACCACATTCACCCAAGATCAAAATAAAATATTTAATTTTAGTAAATAAATCTTGTATATTATCAAAACGTTTAGGGTCTAAGGGTAAAATCATGAAGCTGGGTAACACTTTCGTGACAATCGGGTCTCCAAAATTTCTAGCGGCAATTTTTCGGCCGAACAAATATTACTTTCGGCCGAAATATTATTCG
>JZKD02S2433098.1:862636-874070 GCA_000966675.3 Picea glauca
TTACAATTTTCTTGTACATTTCAAATTCCCTACATCAGTTCCAAACTTTGATCAGTCTCAAACCTATACTACTATCCATGAAAACTACATATATATTTCACATCACTTCTTAAGTTTTTACGAATCCCAAGTTGAAAAATTAAAGTAAGAAGCCAAGGATACAATAATATTATTGTTTCCATTCCTAGGACCATAAACAATATTCTAGGTATATTCTTCTTTTACTCGTACCTAGTGATATCTTGACTTCAAATCCATATTAGTGAAGTACATGGTATGTTGCAACTGGTCCAACATATCATTGATCCTTGGTAGAGGGTACTAATTATTCAACCTAATATTTCTCAATTCCCTATAATTTATACACATTCTCCATGTCCCATCCTTAGTGGGAACAATTATTATGGGTGACCCACAAGGTGAGGTACTTCATTGAATCACACACTAATCCAACATTTTTTTAAATTACTTCTTCACTTCATTATATTCTACAATATATTTTCTATATGGCCCAATATTTGACAATGAGGAGTTTAACCATAATTGTATTTTGTGCTCCAAGTCCCTCTTCAGTGGTATCCCTTTAGGCTCCTTGAACTCTGCTATGTATTCTTGTAGATAACACTCCAAATGATGTTTATGATATTTATTACACCCCTCTGGGGATTCCTTCACTCTCATTGACTCATCATTAGACTGGATTTATTTTAAGAAAAAAAACAACATATTTCTTACCAGAACTAATCAAATTCTTGGCTTGGTTGGCACTTACTAGTGAGATCTTTGATTTTATTTATGTGTGTTGATGATGTAGGACTTCCCATACTTTATCATTCAGTTTTAGTTGTCTCTCTGCATGAATATTGGATCCCTCATATAGATGTAGGTTCTTCCAAACACTACTCCACATACATCAAGCAATACTACATTCAATTTCACTCAATCAATAAAATCAACACTTACAACAAATTTTGACTTACATGATTTCATTACCTTTATCTTTGCATCATTTTTTACCCAACCCGATGGATAGGGGATAAAATTATCGTGAATCTCCAATCCAAGATTGTTGACCAGATCTACTGCTATGATATTAGCCTCTGAACCAGATTCGAACAAAGCAACTATCTTGGTATTCTTGATCTGAATCTTAATGTGGAAGAGCTTGGTCTTCTCCTTCTCTTCCTGGTGATGAAGGATACTCAGATTCACCTCCTTCTACACATATTTGCAGACAATATTTGTATCCATATATGAGCAAATTTCAACCCAATTGCTTGAATTTGTGGCTAAAATATTCTTTTTCTTTCCATCTTCTTGCAGTTCTTCAGGTTAAACTCTCAATGTAGTTTCCAACAATTTTCCTTGGTTTGGCCATCAATGTTGTAATGATTGCAATGGTTGATGGGATATTTGTGCTAATTTTTAGTGGTTTTTTTCTTCTTATCTTTACCCCCTTTGGACTTCTTCTTCCCATCCTTGGAATATTCCTCGTGCTCTTTATTCTTCGTAGCACTTTCCTACCCCTTATTTTGGCCTATGTTTTCCAGGTATTGTTTCTATACACATGCCTCATCCATTGTCCTTCGATTGAAGAGCATCCCCTTTTTTTGTAGAAGACTGTGTAAGCCCCTAGATACTTGATGAGTACATATGGGTTCTTGGGATATATATACAACATGATGGATATATTTCTGAATTAAGTGGTGTACTCTTGTACACTCTACTCCTTACTTTTCCTAAAGTAGTGCCATCGGATCCATTGGTCCTCTACATAGAAAATATGGTTGAATTGGGACTTGATGAGGGTTTTGAAGTCCCCCCACCTAGATATTAGTGGATCACCATCCAACATAAGTGTTTATGTATGTATTTTCCATGAGGTTAAAGTATGGCCCTCTTGCTTAATTCTAGAAAACAATTTTTTTTGCTCTTCATATTTATGGTTGAAAACAATGATTCAATTTTAATGCATTGATCTCACATTGGTATGGATTTATGTCCAATTTCAATTCCATATTGAGTAGGGAATATGAAGGCTTCACAACACTCGAACTTGAATGCTCTTTCTTGTATTCTTTCCGCGATTTCCCTCCTAAGTCTTCTTGATCTCTCGATTTCCTGTTTGATCTCCCAAGTTAGAGCCTCCATCATCTTCGAATGGTCTAAATTTATTTCTAGAGTCGCCATGAGGAGGTTGATATTGTGGCTAATGTTAGAAACTTGTACTTCCAACCTTTGAAATATTTCTTCTTTTGGATCTTGAGTGGTTTTATGAACAAACTCATCCACCATGGGTAGGGTCTCTGCGACTTCTCTTTAATCCAATTACTCGATCCTGCAACTTCCAACAAATACCAAAAAGAAAAAAATTATTTGATACCAATATGATCTGTAAAATACCATGGATATTCCACTACAACGGTTAGTGACAACATATTTCATAAATAAAACTGAAATATACACTATGAAGGTTAAATTCCTTTACATTCCAAAATATTTGGTTACTAATTTTCTACTTATACATGAAATAGATAAAATGTGGAAAATAGAGAATAATAAAGTAAACTAACACACCATCCACAAGATAACTAAAATAGTTTCTCTAGGAAACCCTTACAAGAGAAAACACTAGCTAGAAGGTGAGGTTGATCTTCTCTCTTTTCTCTTGTATGGAAATAATGCAAGTACAGAAGAGAAGGAACTCTCTATGGAGTTACCTCAGAAATGTGGTATGTTAGGATGATATAGAAAATTAACTCCCTCTATTATTCTCTCTAATTTACCACTCCCAATTGTTATGCTCCTCTATGGAACAAAATGCAATAACATATAATGGAACCCTTCTTCACCAAGTGGCCCAAAATTTAACATAGCCTGATAAACATATAGAGGTAGGTTTTTTACTTCCTCAATGCTCAATTATGGTAGGGTTGAACCTTATTTAATATTATTGAAATTACTGACATGGCTAGCCACATATGCATGAGTAATCGGGGATGATGTGGCATCCTCTTGTACCATGGTAGTCAACATGATAGGTCAACTTGTGGGAGGCATAAATTTTGCATACGAACTCTGATTGACACAAAGTGTACATCGTTGGAAAGGTATATGAGTGTAGAACATAGTTAAGGAGGTGCATGCAAGTTATAGACATGATACAAAAAAAAAACGATTTAATGTCTCAAGATGGATCTGGAAGGTTTCAAACCCCAATATTCCAAACTTAGACCTGCAACTAAAATGACCTTGCAAGTTTATTCATCCAATTTTTTCCACTCTGAAAGCATCAAGATAGATGAAAAATAAAATAATTATCCAATATGGATCATGGTATGGATATACTTTTGGTTTGGATTCAATCTTAGCTTGTCTTCTTGTGTTTTCAGTACCAAGGCTCACTCAAAGGACACAATTAATTGTGCTTTAATTTCTAGCTATAAAAAAACCTATAGTTAATATTGCCACTATGTTAACACACACCCAAATATAATTATGGGATGAAAGGTATACTCAGTTAGTTCAAATTGAGTATAGAATTTGGTATCCCCTAGCCTAGGGAGAACTAAGGAGATTATGTCTTGAGGCCCATGGGTCCTAGACACGGAGTATAAAGAGCCATATTAACTTGATCCTAGCTCTAGAGGGCCCATACTTCTTATTTAGTTCCTCAATCCTATCAGCAACAACAACATCCATCTAATTGGCCTAGTCCTGAAGCAACAATGGGTCGTGTTCCATGAGGTAATGAGTCTGGGTATCATGGTATGTGTCACTTTGATTCTCAAAACATTTGAATATGTGCATTTAGTTCTCCTTTTCTTCATGACTTGTGCTTGGACTTTATGCATTTTGACTTGTTCATACCTGGGGGGATGACTTAATTCCCTAGCAAGTTGGTTCCCTTAGCAGTGAGTTGCCACTGGGTGGGTTTATGAAAGGTAATCGTCCATTCCCACCATACCTATCACTTTTCATCATATTCCCTCTCATCTATCCCCTAAATTGGTTCAAACATTGGTTTTTCCAAGTTAGTAAAGGGTTGTACCTTGCCTTATGGGAAGAAGGTGATAAAGGCCCAAAGGGTAAAAGTAGTTGGAAAAATATAAGAGACAAATAATAAAACCTTCATATGCTTCATCCAGGGATCCCCGAGAAACAAATAAAAGGATTTTCAGTAAGAAAAAGGAGGGACCCATAAAATAAATAAAATCAAGACCTAGTTGGAGGTTAGGGGGTATCATCACGAGTCAACCTATTAGGTCCATGGGAATGTAGCAGTATGAAACTACTATTTATTTGGTCACCATGCCAGGGTAGTGACTCTTGGTAGCATAGCAAGGAGAAAGCAAGTCTCATCACGATCCAACCTTCTCATCTCCATGAAATTCTTGTGGGTAACATAGTAACCACTAGTCACCATGCTAGGGAAGTTTCCTCCAACTATCCTCTTAAAAGAAAATGAAATAAGATAAAAAATTAAAATGGGATTGAATGGGATAGGAAAAATTTGCATCCATGACAAGGTGAAGCTCACCCTCTTCAGAGGAACCCACAGGTAAGCCCAACATTTCCCTGTCATCACTGCACCCCTTGCTCAAACATCCCGATACCATCTCATGCACTTACATGACCTATATTGGTATTCACCTAGAAGAATCCACACCTTAGGAGAATTATCCCAATAGGACATCCTGAAACCCTCTCCAAACCTGGCTTGTAGAATATCATAATGTCTTTTATCACTTGCCTGGGAAAGGGGGTTTCATGCACATGTATGTGTAACTTGATTATTAGATGTTATTGACATGGTTATGATCCTTGTGACGTATGATCCCATGGAGGTAGTATTTTTCATTGCTATAGGACCACACCCGATGGGTAGGTACATATGGGGAGATGATTTGGTCAGACCTCCATAGGGATAAAATCCCACCAGATGGATGTTGAGACCCCAGCCAGGGGCAGACATATACTAGTAACCAGAGGCTTGCACCAAAGAGAGAGGAAGACATTCCACCAGAGAAAACTTGGAATTCCTAGACCCGGAGGGGAATTTCCTTCCCACCATGATGTTGGCCCATGAAGGCCCTTGACGTCATCATTCAGAGCCTTCATTTCAACCACTTGAGGTATCTAGTTTGAGGACGACTTTGATTGGCATGTGTGACAATTCCTGAGGGGTTTTGATCCCCAACATTTCACTTGGACGGCTAATGTTCCAACAAGAAGGCTAACATCACACTAGGAGGGGCATGACGTCACCCTAAAAAGATAAAGTTAGGGCTTTACTTGACAATTTTGTCTAAAATTGGATTTTTCATGGAAACTGTCCATGTCAACCTTTTTGACCTAATTTTGTAATTAAAGGTCATTTTGATTTTATAAATAAGGGACTTGTCCCTTGTATTTTAGCATCAATCTTTCACTCAAACAAGTGAGGTATGAAATTCATCCTCTTTAAGGATAATTGGCTGAAATTAAGTGGTGTGCAAATCTTGGAGGAGGTTTATCTTGGTGTTTTTGGGCATTTTCTTGGTGGAAACTCTTCAACTAGGGAATATTCTAGATTATTCTTTGTGAATGTAAGTGAAATTCTGAAATTATTCTTTCCTTTGAATGGTTATAGTATATTTACTTTTCATTTTACAAATATTATGAAATCGCTAGCTTAAAACCCTAGGAGATTAAGCACATGCTATTGTCCTTATCTCAATAGCTTTTCACCTACTGGATTTTTATAGAAAAAATATCCTTTGAAGCATGTGCTAGATCCCTACCATTTTAGCACTCTAACATCATTTTTTCATCAAGGCTTTATTTACCTTAATATTGATCTAAATAATAAGGAGAACCACTAGGGAAGAGGGTTACCTACTTCCTAATAGTTGTTTTCCTTCTAGGATTTGTTGATTGAGGCCTTGGGTTACCAACACCTTAACCATCATCCCTCTTGTCCTTTGATCACTCATTATCATTTGTTTCCTTCAAGATTTATGCTGCAAAAAGTGATTCCATTATCCCTAAAGACACTGATCTAGACCTTATACTTGATTGATTGATGAGAACGACCCTTAAATATTATACCTCAAGATATTTGATAACCTATCCTAACCCTAGATTAGACTAATATACTAGCATTTGTGTTGTTGTTACAAAAGTAAGATACATCCAATTATGACAACAATAAAACCTCCTAAAAGAAATTATTAAAGTTGATTTTTACATTGCCTCATTAGCTTATGAGAAGTGCTAGCATATTACTATTGTTAGACTATCATTTTGAGTCATTTTGAAGCTTGTTTAAGGAAATAATTGTGAAGCCATCATCATACATACATTGTTGTTATAGATTTATGTTTTCTTCATCTTATATCAACTTATTTATTTCATTGACAAGTCCAAGGTTTTGTGAAGCACTAACATCAATTGTCCTTGCGAATTAGTATTTTCTTTTTGACTTGTTCTAGGCAGGTACACTTAAGCATACAACTACTTCATTTTGTTAAACCTTTGGGACTTTCAGATCAGTGTGACTTGTGCGAGGGGATAAATTTTATTGATACCTCAACCTTTTCCTTCTCAAACCCCCAGGTCACCGGGGACTTCTTCCTGGGATTTCACCCCTAAATAGAAAGAGGTGTCCTATTAAGGTGACATTGACAGGGAAACCTCATGTTATGCTAATTTTCCCTCCACTTGAATTTCCATTTTGGACAAGTACAAATTGCGCAATAAAATTTTTACGTTGTTGTTGGGGAACACTGAGTCAATTCTCCTCAAAGAATACCCTTTTCGGTAAGCCTTCCCTCAAAATACTTTACTTTACAAAGCTTACCTAGTGACTCCACTAAGGGTGATCACCTCATCCCTCTAATAGTTTCAAGAAAATTATCTGGCAACTCCACTAATAACAAAGCCAACCATGACTTCTAAATGGGACCCAGGAAACTTGAAACCCTTGGATATGAGTAACATACCAGGGTATCCTCGACAAATGCCTCTGAGGTATGAAAATTGGATCCCTAAATTCACTGGTAGTGATGAAGAGAATCCTAATAAACATGTGCGTGATCTCTATTCTTTATTTCAACTTCATCCTATTAGTGACGATGCAAAAGAATTTGCAATGAAACCTTTCTCTTCTACTCTTCATGGTAATTCCAGGAGATGGTATGAACACTTCCCTAATGCTAGTATTTCCACCATGGATCAATTGGAAGAGGTTTTCCTCGAAAAATGGGATCCTTGTGTTTTTCTAAACAAAATTACTCACCTGAAGAAGAATAAGAATGAAATATTTGGGTAATTTCATGATAAATTTGAAAGGCTATTACAACAGATCTCAGTAAGCCATCACCCATCACACGACTTTCTTCTTTGTATTTACACCAACGTGTTTATGGGACAAATAAGTTTCCCTATCAAAGACCAAGCCCCTAAAAGAATCTAGGAATTTTATCATATGGATACAGAAATCGAAGATAACATATCCTCATTCAGAGAACAATAATTTGTTACAAAAGTAAACGTTTTTGAGGCCAAAGATACCCCAGATATTCCCAAGAGAGTACCCTCCCTTGAGAAATCTATTGAAGAAACCCCAGAAGATTTAGAACAAGACATCAGTCAATAAGAGGTTGATGAAGGGGGTCTTGATGAAGTTTACCAATCCCATGGGGAGGAAAAACAATATACTCATGCTTCTAGCAAGGAAAATGAGGACCTGGTTGAAGAGAGAGAGAATGAAAAGAGTGAAGGATAAATTGAATCCTCAGGCAAGGTAGATCCTCCTTGTTGTACAGTTGAAGATGTAGGGAAAATTCACGAGGAAGGAAAAATGATGCATGCTATTTCATTTGATGAAGTCATCCAAGTCCTTGAAGCTCCTATGCAAGAACAAATAAATACAGTGAGTTACCTTCCTTTCCAAGATTTTGATGATGCTTTGTTTTATGATTTGGAAAGATAAGAGGTAATGGATTAGCCCTTGGATGCATTAGATCCTTCATGTTATAAAAAAGGTAGTGACATTGTTGATTATATTGATGAGTTCATACATGTTGGAAGGCGTAAGTGGGATGTGATTGGTTCTAATGAGAATACCATTTATGACATTGAAGGCCATTTCCAAAAGCTTCCTTTACAACTATCATATCAGGTTACTAATTTTGACAATTGGAAAAAAGGAGATGATAGAATTACAGATACTTTCCAAACACCCAGGGATGACCTAATCCTATATTATCTTGATGATTTTCTATCATACCATGAGGGTTTTTATGAATATTTCGTTGATCACTTGGATTTAATCTATGAAGAATATTATCAACCACCATTGTGCTCAAATATTGATAGAGGTGAGTACATTTCTTGTCCAATCCATTTCTTGTCCCTTTTATTGAGATTTTTCTAGGACAAATCCTTCTTTTAGAATTCAAGGGTAGGTTGAATACTTTGAAAAGATGTTTGTTATGTAACTCTTTCAACTTTCCCTTAGAAATTTTCCAATCATTCTCTAGGTTTTTATTAGTCCTTTCCCAGACTTCACGATCTGATGATATCCAAGGTAGCCAACCTCCAAACTCTTTTAATCCTTATGAACCTTGGATTTTTCATGATCCCTTTCTGAGTTGGATTGAGAACTTTCCTAACAGTGCGAATTGGCATGATTTTGTCCCTCCCTCCTGCCTCCATGAGATAGAATTTACAATTTCTGATGGTACAATAAATTTTATAACTCGTGTTATTTTTTTCTTGACCTATCACAGTTTTTTCTTATGATGAACCACAAAGGAATGTATTATGAGATGTTGCTAGGATGGTTTCATTGGCTATTTGAATACACCTAGAATTCAACCAACAAGTAAGTAGAGATAAGTAGGTATGAATTTTTCATTCATTGTATATACCATATTCATTTCATGCTAGAGTAGTTGTATTTCCATTTGTATATATGCTTTCTTGCTTTCATTTTATTGTACCATATATGATCCAGGGGTGATATCACCACCCCAAAGGATTACTAATAGATTTTGTTGAGATATAGCAGTTTGTAGGTCATACCATATATGTTTAGGTTCTCATGCGCTCTACGGTAAAAACATGTCCTCGCGTTGGAGCCAGATGTTATCCCCTTGCCTAGGTATAACTAAGGAGATTATATCTTGAGGCCCACAGGTTCTAGACATGGATTAATAAGAACCATATTGAATTGAGCCTGGACCTGGAGGGCCTATACTTCTTCTTCAACACCTCGATCTTGTCAGTAGCAACAACATCCATCCCATCGGCCTGGTCCTGGAGAAATAATGGGTCTTTCTCCATGAGGTAATGAGTCTGGGTATCATGGTATGTTTCACTCTGATTCTCAAAACATTTTAATACATGCATTTAATTCTCTTTTTCTTCATGAAATGTTCTTGGACTTTATGCCTTTTGACTTGTCCATACCTAGGGGGATGACAAAATTCCCTAGCAAATTAGTTCCCTGATCTAAAAATGAAGAAGACTTGTATTCTTGAAAACATTTGCAAGTAAAATTTATGTGTTAAAAGCAAATGGATCAAATTTTCAACACATCTTTAATAGGATTTATTCATTCAAGATGCAAATAAACAACAACATAATCAATGAACAGAAAACACATAACACAACAAATGATAAAGGAGTTCACCCCTCTCTTAGATTACATCTCCTGGTCCAGATTTCAATGGATCATTTGTATTATTTTCTCAAAGTGCTCAAAAATGTGATTTACAATGCTCAAACTGCCAAATAGACTGCTCCAATGGCTCCAGAACGTCCAAAAACCCTTAGATGGGCTTTTTCGGCACCTCGTTTGGCCAAAAATTGAAGAAGATAGGCTTCCTGGAAGTCCTCCCTTCAAGCTTGTTGTCTTTGCATCTACAAAAAACACCTCTGTACGTTCAACCTAGCCCACATGCTTATTTAAGCGTAAAAACCTAGCACTGGATGCAACTGCACAAACAGTGCGAACTGTAGGACGGTTATGGAAATAAAATCCCCAACCGCCAAGTTGTTAGGCATATGGGTCCATGTGACCTCACCTTAACACGCAAAAGGGCTACATTCCAAGATTTGTTGTGGGTGCGACACGTGTCGGCGCAAAAAACCCAACCATTTGAAAACAACACCAAACTCCCATGCGCTCCATGGCAAGTTCATATTTATTGGCACCCGAAACCATGGGCTAAACTCCATTTAAAAATATGCGCGCGCCAAACTTCGTTTATACAATGGTCATATGGTAATAATACAACCGTGGCTTTGAACATGTTTGAAATTCTCATGCGCAATTGTTTAACCGTGGTCATATGAAATACACAATATAACCGCGGGTCGGGGCTAAGCCCCGGCCCGACCCCCCGCCATATTACACATTAAACGAATTCAAATACATTATAACCCATATACATAACAAGTAACAATGTGTGGTATGTTGGTTAGGTGGCCATTGCTAAAGCGCTGCACATGCATGGAGGTCCAGGGTTCGAGTCCGGTGGACTCCATAAAATTTTGAATAAACAACCAATACAATGGTGCCACGTAGCAACCCATGACTAGGCCACATGGCACCACACCATTCATCCATTAAATGCCACATGTCAGAATGTCATTTGCCCTCAGTTACCAATCCAAAATTGCCACATCATCATATGCCACTTCAACATATGGATGTACGGCCTCTGCCACATCATCGTACGGCCTCTTCCACATCAGCCTGTACGGACTGCACAGTCAACATCCCTTTTTTTACCTGTTTGATGATTCGAACAGATCACAATATCTCTCGCTCCTGAAATCCATTCAAACCCAAATAAGTTGTGTTGGGTTCTTGACGACGAGGGCTACAATCCTGTTTGTTTTGAAGTGATTCTGAGCACTTTGAATTTTTGAGCAAAATTTGATCCCCTGATCACACCTCCCCATTGGGAAGCTTTTGGACCTCCAAAGGACTATTTTCAGTCTATTTGAAGATGAGGGTATAGTTCCCTCACTCTTCTAATCTCAAACCACTTGGCTTTTCTTGGATTTGTTCCTTTAAGACCAACTCAAAGATACTCCACATTTCCTCATTTTGAAGTTCACATTCTCCTGTCAAGGATGGTGTCTTCATGTAGTTTTATAAGATATTCTGGGGAAAAATCATCTATAAAAGGAATATGAACATGCTCTCCATGATCATCAATCAACGGAGGCTCATACAATTTCAAATTCTCAACATTAACAACTGCATACATTTGCATATAAGGAGGAAAATCTAAACGAAAGGCATTGTTACCAATCTTGTCTATAATCTTGAAAGGACCATATCGAATCGGTTTCAATCTTTTACCTTCTCCTTTAAGCCTCTCCTTACTGATGTAAAGCCAAACTTCATCTCCAACTTGGAAACTGTGATCAACAC
>JZKD02S2433098.1:876037-943982 GCA_000966675.3 Picea glauca
TCATCTTTGGGTTTAATCATTAAGAGAACAAAATTCTTACTAGCATTGACTAATCTCTTCATTTGTCCCGCATTTACAAGTGATAAATTCATCTTCTTTGTATGGGCTCTAACAAAGTACTCAACTCCATCTTTAAACAAATGATACTTATTCTCATGACAATGAAAAATAGCTTTCCTATCGTATAAATATGGGCTTCCCAACACAATACCATAGATATCCAATGGAGTAACATCAAGCTCTACCTCATCAATGAAATGTGTAGTGATAACAAACCTAAGTTTACACCTTCTTGTTACTTTTAATTTATCATTATCACAAATCCAACCAAGAGGGTATGGCTTAGGATGTGGAATTGTCTCCAACTTTAATTTCTTAACAGTTTCTTCAGATATAACGTTTGCTTGAGATCCAGTATCAAATAGAGTATCTATCTTAGTATGCTTTGAAACAACCCTTATGTGAAAAAGTTCAATTCTCTCTTTTTCTTGTCGAGTTACATTGAGATTATTGTTACTTGAAGAACTAGTACTTGCAATAGAACCATTAACTTGATAAGCCATGGTTGTGATCTTTGTTTCATCACCCGAATCAGAACCTAAATCATGTTGTACGGTTGCAACAGTCTTTGACTTCCTGTTGTTGCCAAACTTTTTGGGTCTTCTTTTAGAATGAAGTTTCCAACAATGGTATTCATCATGGCCACCTTTTGAACAATGTTTGGATGTGAATTTTTCTCCCTCTTTCTTAACAACATCATTCTTTTTTCCATTTCCCTTGAACTTCTTCTTTCCCTTGTCTCCACGGCTGAAAGGCTTCTTGTTACCCTCATGAGTTTCATTCCTTCCTCTTGCTTCCAAATGAGTAGCCTGAACACAAACTTTATCTAGATTTGAAGGATTAAACATGAGTATAGTATGTCTCAAATAACTATGTAAAGCTGCAATGTATTTGAGTAAAGTTTCTTGACAAGACAAATCTACTCCCAAAACCAAATCTCTTATCCTAAATTCTTGAGTAAATCTTTGCACATTCTGTCCTTTAGCTTGTCTAAAATTTTGCCAATCCATAATAGCCTTTTGCTTATATGCCAATGGGTAAAATTATCTTTTAATTGCAACAATAAAATCATTCCAAGAGGTTAAAATTTTACCATGCTTCTTCATGTCCTCCTGAGTTTTGGATTCCACCAAATGAGTGCTACACTATCAAATCTTAAAGAACCAAGCTGAATTTTGGTTTCATCATCTTGAATTTTTTGTATCCTACAATATACCTCAATCTGGCGAATCCAGTTATCTAATTTCTTAGCATTAACTTCTCCATTGTATATTGGCAATTAAAATTTAATATCAAGCTTTAATGAAGGAATTTGTGAAGGATTTTTACCATGTCTTCTTGGAGAATTTGGAAGAGGTCTTGAATTGGTAGAAGAAGAAGAAGAAGAAGAAGATGGAGGAGAGGGTGGTGGAGAAGCACCATTCCCTCCATTTCCATTTGGAGTTTTATCACCACTGTATCCCTTATGCTTTGAAGGGTTGGAGCCTTCACCTTGCCACCCTGCATTACTTTCCATAATGATCTTCATCATCTCTCTCATTTCCATGACATCCTTTCTGAGATCTTCATCTTCTACAGGAACATGTTCATGACTTTCTTCATGAGCCATACTTGGTGAATTCCTCCTTGAAACTTGCAGTGATGGTATATGCTTCCTCCTTGAAGGATGAGAACTTGGCTCCACAAATTGACCTTCTCCTCTTGTGAGTTTCAACCTTGTGAGCATCAGAAAACAAAACACTTACAAATAATCAAGTCTTCAAAAACCTATGCTCTGATACCAACTTGATCTAAGAAAGAAGAAGATTTGTATTCTTGAAAATATTTGCAAGTAAAATTTATGTGTTAAAAGCAAATGGATCAACTTTGCAACACATATTTAATAGGATTTATTCATTCAAGATGCATATAAATAGCAGCATAATCAATGAACATAAAACACATAACACAACAAATGATAAAGGAGTTCACCCCTCTCTTGGGCTACATCTCCTGGTACAGTTTCCAATGGATCATTTGTATTATTTTCTCAAAGTGCTCAAAAATGTGCTTTACAATGCTCAAACTGCCAAATAGACTGCTCCAATGGCTTCAGAACATCCAAAAACCCCTAGCTGGACTTTTTCGGCACCTTGTTTGGCCAAAAATTGAAGAAGATAGGCTTCCTGGAAGTCCTCCCTTCAAGCTTGTTGTCTCTGCATCTACAAAACGCACCTCTGTACGTTCAACCTAGCCCACATGCTTATTTAAGTGTAAAAACCTAGCACCGGACGCAACTTCACAAACGGTGCGAACTGTAGGACGGTTATGGAACTAAAACCCCCAACTGCCAAGTCATTGGGCATATGGGTCCATATGACCTCACCTTAACGCGCAATAGGGCTATGTTCCAAGATTTGTTGTGGGCGTGACACGTGTCGGCGCAAAAAACCCAACCATTTGAAAACAAAACCAAACTCCCGCATGCTCCATGGCAAGGTCATATGTATTGGCGCCCGAAACCATGGGCTAAACTCCATTTAAAAATATGCACGCGCCAAACTCCGTTTATACAATGGTCATTTGGTAATAATACAAACGTGGCTTTGAACATGTTTAAAATTCTCATGCACAATTGTTTAACTGTGGTCATATGTAATACACAATATAACCATGGGTCGGGGCTAAGCCCCGACCCGACCCCCCACCATATTACATATTAAACGAATTCAAATACATTATAACCCATATACATAACAAGTAACAATGTGTGGTATGTTGGTTAGGCAGCCATTGCTAAAGAGCTGCACGCGCATGGAGGTCCAGGGTTCGAGTCTGGTGGACTCCATAAAATTTTGAACAAACAACCAATACAATGGTGCCATGTGGCCACCCATGACTGGGCCACGTGGCACCACACCATTCGTCCATTAAATTCCATGTGTCAGAATGTCATTCACCCACAACTACCAATCCGAAATTGTCACATCATCATATGCCACTTCAGCGTACGAACGTATGGCCTCTGCCACATCATTGTATGGCCTTTGCCACGTCAGCCTATATGGACTGCACAGTTAGCGTCCCTTTTTTTACCTGTTTGACGATTTGAACAGATCGTGATATCTCTCGCTCCCGATATCCGTTTGAACCCAAATGAGATGTGTTGGGTTCATGATGACGAGGGCTACGCTCCTGTTCATTTTGAAGTGATTCCGAGCACTTTGAATTTTTGAGCAAAATTTGATCCCCTGATCATTCCCTTCGGAGTGATTTTCCACTGGATGATTTTATGAAAGTTCATTGTCCATTCCCACCATACTTATCCCTTTTCATCATAGTCCCTCTCATTTATCCCCTGCATTGGTTCAGGCATTGGGTTTTCCAAGCTAGTAAATGGTTGTACCTTTCCTTGTGGGAAGAAGGGGCTAAAGTCCTAGAGGGTAAACGTAGCTGGAAAAATATAAACACAAAAAAATCAAACCTTCATATGCTTCACCTAGGGATCCCCAAAAAATTAATAAAAGGCTTCTCAGTAAGAAAAAGGAGGGACCCATAAAATAAATAAACTCAAGACCTAGTTGGAGGATAGGGGGTATCATCACGAGCGGTATGACAATACTATTCGACTGATCATCACACCGGGGTAGTGAGTCTTGGTAGCATAGCCAAGAGAAAGGGGGTCTCATCACGATCCATCCTTCTCATCTCCATGAAATTCTTGTGGGTAACACTATCAACACTGGTCACCACTCCAGGGAAGTGTCCTCCAACTATTCTCTTGAAACAAAAATCAATAAGATAAAAAAGTAAAAATGCATTGAATGGGCTAGGAAACATTTTCATCCATGACAAGGTGCAACTCGCCCTCTTTAGAGGTACCCACAGGTAAGACCTACATTTCCTTGTCATCACTGCACTCCTTTCCAAAACATCCCCATACCATCGCATGCACTTACATGACCTATATTGGTCTTCACCTAGATACATCCCACACATAAGGAGAATTATCCCAATAGGACATCCTAAAGCCCTCTCCAAACTTGGCTTGTAGAATAACATAACGTCTTTGAGCACTTGTCTAGGAAAGGGGGGTTTCATGCACATGTTTGGGTAACTTGATTATTAGATGTGATTGACATCGCTATGATCCTTGTGACTTATGAACCCATGGAGTGTGTACTTGTTGTTTTTGTAGGACCATGCCCGACAGATAGGTACATATGGGGAGATGATTATCTTGGACCTCCATAGGGATAAAATCCCACCATATGGATGTTGAGACCCCAGCCAGGGGCATACATATACCAGAGGCTTTCATGAGAGAGAGAGGAGGAATTTCCACCAGAGACAGCTTGGAAGGCCTAAACCTAGGGAGGGTCTTTCCCTCCCACCATGATGTTGTCCCTTGAAGTCCCTTGGCATCATCATTCAGAGCCTTGATGTCACCCAGTTGAGGTATCCAGCTTGGAGATGGATTTGGTTGGCATGTGTGGTAGTTCCTGAGGGGTTTTGATCCCCAACGTTTCACTTGGAGAGATAGAATTGTAGAAAGAAGGATAACATCACCCTAGGAGGGGCATGGTGTCACCCTAAAAAGATAAAGTTAGGGTTTTATTTGACAATTTTGTGTAAAATTGGATTTTTCATGTAAATTGGTCATGTCGGCCTTTTTGACTTAATTTTGTAATTAATGCTCATTTTGATTGTATAAATAAGGGATTTGTCCCTTTTATTTTAGTATCATTCTTTCACTCAGACAAGTGAGGTCTGAAATTTGGCCTCTTTAAGGCTCATTGTCTGAAATTAAGTGGTGCACAACTCTTGAAGGAGGTTTGTCTTGGTGTTTTTTGGCATTTTCTTGGTGGAAAGTCTTCAACTAGGGCACATGCTAGATTATTCTTGGTGAATATAAGTGAAATTATGCAATTATTATTTCCTTTGAATGGTTATATTATCTTTACTTTTAATTTTACTAAGATTATGAAATTTCTAGCTTGAAACCCTAGGAGATTAAGCACATGTTGTTGTCCTTTTCTCAATAGATTTTCACCTACTAGATTTTGCTGGAAAACCTATCCTTTGAAGCATGTGCTATATCCCAACCATTGTAGCACTCTAACAACATATGCTTCATAAATCCTTTATTTACCTTAAGCTTGAGCTAAATAAGAAGGAAAACCACTACGACCTAGGGTTACCTACTTCCTAGTAGTCGTTTTCCTTCTAGGGTTTGTTGATTGAGGCCTTGGATTACCAACACCTCAACCATCATCCCTCTTGTCCTTAGATCACTCATTTTCATTTGTTTCCTTCAAGATTGATGTTGTAAAAAGTGACTCTATTAGCCCTAAAGACACTGATCTATACCTTATACTTGATTGATTGATGAGAACAACCCTTAAATCTTATACCTCAAGCTATTTTCTAACCTTTCGTAACACTAGATTAGACTAATCTACACATTCTTGTTGTTGTTACAAAAGTAATCTACAACCAATTATTCTAGCAGTAAAAGCTCCTAAAAGAAATTATTAAAGTTGATTTTTACATTGCCTCATTAGCTTCTGACAAGTGATAGCATATTACTATTGTTAGATTATCATTTTGGGTCATTTTGAAGCTTGTTTAAGGCAATAATTGTGAAGCTATCATCATACATACATTGTTGTTATAGATTTTTGTTTTCTTCATCTTATATCAACTTATTTATTTCATTAATAAGTCCAAGGTCTTATGAAGCACTAACATCAATTGTACTTGTGAAATAGTGTCTTCTTGTTGTCTTGTTCTGGGCAGGTACACTTAAGCATATCAATGCTTCATTTTGCTAAACATTTGGGACTTTCTGATCAGTGTGAATTGTGAGATGGGATCAATTTTCTTGATACCTCAACCTTTTCCTTCTCAAACCCCCAGGACACCGAGGATGTCTCCCCTAGTCTTTCACCCCTAAGTAGAAGAGGTGTTTTATTAAGGTGACAGTGATAGGTTAACCTCCACTTGCCTTTCCATGTTCCCTCCATAGTGAGGTGTCCAATTTTCCCTCCACTTTCCTTTCCATTTTGGACAAGTACAAATTGCATGATAACATGAGTGATTATACACATCCATATCACCATCAAGTGCACAAAGAAGATTCCACAAATCTTGCAACAAAAACTAAACTCATTTTTTTATATATGGATTTGCGAGCAAATGGTACAAGCAACCATACTAAAACCACAAATGTATAATTTAAATGTGAGGGAATGTATAATGGGTGTAAATCCTCCAACTTAATAAAATTAGGTCTGTCAAAGTATACAAAAGACATGTCCAACAACTTCATTGATCATTAGCTCTATATATAAAACCATCAAATCCAAATCATTTCGTAGAAAAATAATATGCAATTCCCCCTATAAGTGTGATGCTAATGAGATTAGTTAGAAAGACGAAAAATGAGTGCCTGGGAAAAACGTAATGACAGATTAATTGAGATACCAAACAATGCAAAGTGGCATCCTGGAGGCTAATTCCATCAATGTAATTCTCTAAGGGGTAATAAAATGACATCTATATTCCCAACTACTAGAATCGAGAAAGAGGATTTCATGCTACTTATATTATAATGTTAAATGTTCAATGTGATTTTTTGTTAATAGATGAGGCAGGTTTTGAGAAAACTAATTCTTACATAATTGTTAGTGAAGAATGATAATGATATCTCTTTCATGGTGTATAAATTAGTCAATATACAAGAAAATCGAGTCTCATGGTTTTGTAGAGTGAGAGGTGCAAGGTATCCTTAGAACTTAAGGTTAAAAATTCATCTAGGAGGGAAATAATAAATATGGAATGTACAATAAGGAAAAATCACAACGGTAATGTGTAACGATCCCTGTTATCGATACCACAATTTCATGTTCCTAGCCACGCAGGTTGGCCATGTTACACCAACTCTTTTATTTCCAGTCACATTAGACTTGCAAATTTTCTTTGAATTATTGACTTTGCGGCTTTGATATCTTAAGATGATAATTCATACCATCAACAAGTCTGAAATATATCTGATATCATATCATTAACTTAAAATTCCCTCCATATGAACACACATGCAATTCTACAACATATATATAAACCATGTATAAATATATAAAGAGTTACAACAATATATTAAATATATTATACACAATAAACAACATGTCATTATGCATAAGGACACTTTTATTTTATGTAAATCACCAACTACATGTAGACCTCATACTTTCCTCCTATCCATAGAGTCTGTTGCTCATAAATTTTCAGTAGTAGGTTACCCCCGAGATGATTCTAGAACTCCACCAAGGAAGGATTCCTAGGTCAAACTAAGGTCTATACTCAACAATTAATGTCAGTTCAAGGTAATTAATGCAATTAGCCTACATACTCTCATTTCCCACATGCATGTCCCACCCTAGGAATTGTTCCCCTTCTCTTCTCAATGGTCCTTTGGTTTCCCCACTTCCCTTCTAGGGCTTCAACAATAAGCTGGACAAAAATTCTTAGAGCCCCACAATTATTTCCTAGCGCACCAGAAAAATGTCTTTGACATTTATCTCATAAGAGAGAGGCTGCCATGAACCTAACAACTCGTTTCTTTAAAGTGAAAAAAAATTGATATTCTTGTTACTAGTCTCTTCTGTGATCTTTCCCCATACAGATACGAGGATAAAATGACGACATTCCTATGGTAATAAATGAAGGTTAAATTAATAAGGGAATGATGAGAATATCCATGAATTAAAATCATAGAACGATAGAGTGTAAGAGTCAATCCATCAAGAATGATGAGATGATGGGAAAAAACAGTAAGTTTCCCAATAAATATGCATGTCCCTGTGTGTACACTTTTCATGATGAAACTTTAGGATCTCCACTTGGTATATGTTCCCCCACTCTTGGAACTTAGATTATGACATCTCAAGATTTGGACTTGAGGGTATATTAAAATAATATTTCCCTGACTTAAGCCCCCTTGGCTTAGCTCTTAGTATTAGACCCATAACCCCACTTTCCTCTAGTGTATTTCTAAGTCCCCCCATAATATGAACGATAGATATTACAAAGATCTTGTAATCATATAAGCACTATGTTACCCATGATTTTGGTCCTCATGATGATGTATTGATGATGGTGTATTCAAGCTCTTCATAAGAACTTTCTCCTGAGAAAAGTTACTTTCATCTCATCCCAGAAAACTCATTTTTGAAAAAGGTTCGGAGGCTGCTAGTATATTTGGGTGCGAGAATGCCTGATTCTTGCAGGCTACCTTAAGCCAGGGTGCGAACTTCTCGCACTGTGTTGAATAGCTAGGGTGCGAACTATGCCTAAAGCATGGAAAAAGATGAATTCTTGATGTTTCTAGAAGGGAATCTTCTAGAAGGATGGGTTGGCATTCAAATGGTTATCCTTATACTAGATTCCCAGATATTGTGGGATTATTCTTATCCAAGTAACTAATTCATTCTCTCCAATATATTGAGGGGAAAAGGTTAAGCAAGATTCATTGGAGAATTGGTGAAAGAATTGTGTGAAGGACTAAAGCTTGAACAACAGCTTGGAGACTCTAGCAAGACTATCAAAAGGATTTGATCTTATTCATACAAGGATTGAGCAAGTGTGTGTGTCAGAGCCAAGATCCATTGAAAGGAAGTTTGCAACATCAAGGCTCAGGTTGTAATCTTTACTTTCAATTAATATGATACAGTGGCATGTCCATTTCCTATAAATAAATTCTCACTTTATTGTGTAATTCCTTGATCATACACATAGGTTGATTGTTGAATATATTGTGCTATGTTCACTTTGGTTGGTTTGTGTTGTTTTGGTCTTGACCTCACGAGAGCACCGGAGCGAAGCAGGAGCAACAAAGACCCTAGGAAGCGATAATAAGGTATGTTGCTTGTTCATTCCTTCTAGTCAATTCAATGGTCAAAACTTAGGGAAAGAGTCATGTTCTGTCCTGTTTTGTTCTAGATCTAGGTGTATCTAGGGAGATCTGTTAGTGTCCGCACCTATCGATTAGTCCAATAACAAAATTGGCGACTCCACTAAGGAACATCCCATTTTATTTGTGGCTTTTGGTATTTTTTTGTGGCCATTTGCTCCGGTTTTACTTTTCTCCCGTCCTATCAATCTCTGAGTCTTCAGGATATCCTGATAGACCCTCTGGGTCCAGAGGCCTTTTCAAATTTTGCTTCATTTTCCAAAATTTTGACTATGTTCAGACATTCTCGCACTGTACTTCACTACAGCTTGTGAGAATTGGTAGGGTTCACATTCTGCCTTTAGAGTTCAGTTCGAGGTTCTCACACTTTGCTCAAGGGTCACCTGTGAGAATGCCTAATTCTTGCACTGTGTAGTATTACCAGCCTACGAACTCATTTTTTCAAAAATTTGGATTTGAGCTTTGGCATCTTCAACTGCCTAGATCAGTCTAGGTGCCTCATAAGAGTTTCTTGGACCATTGATTGATGTCTTTCTTGTCTTCGTTTTTGTGCATGAATAGTCTTAGGATTTCAAGGCTCTTCTTGTCACTTTTGTCTTGACTTTCGTTTCTTGACTTTTCTTGGCAACACTATACTCTATGATTTCGGAATCTGAGTGTGTTTGATTAGTTAAGGACCGGTGATCGGTTGAAAGTTGAGTTTCTTGGTCTTTATCATTTTCTTATTGTTTGAAAGATCATTTTCTTATGTGATTGAAAAGACTATCTTGGTTTGCTTTTTATTTTTGTTTGCATTGAAAGAGTGGATTGGGTTTTTTATCATTGCTTGTTCATTTGGCTTTTGATTTTCTATACTCTCACTATCATAGTGTGGGTCCTTTTTGAAAAGTGAACAAAGTTTTTCTTTCAAAAAATCTTATTCGTCTTCGAAAACATTGAAAATGAAATTATTGAAATTATTGAAAATGACACAATAGAGAATTGTTATTGATGTGTGATTTCTTGCATTTGCATTTTAAAGGAAATTTTGCATTGTAGTTCAAGGTTGATCTGGAAAACTTTCTCTCTCTCCCATCCATAGGATTCATTGAACGAAAAGTGATATATTTCATTCTCATCCATGCATTGTTGGGTCAGATTCATACAACATAAGTTTCATATCCATTGCCTTTGAGTAAACAACAACTCTTAATAACACTACGTAATCATAAAATTTATCTAGTAACTCTTTTCTAGGGATCTATTACACCAACATTTAGCTAGGCTAGTGCTTTGGAGTAGGAAGAGAGATACACTCTCCAAAAGCACAAAACACATAATATCATCTTGTGTTAGGGAGTGTTAAATTCCATTTGCAACATCTTGTCCTGGGAAGCCCTTCTTACACAAGGGTCAAGCACGAGGTTGCATTCATATTGGCAGAGTTACTCACCCTGCTTTGTTGGTATCAGTGTAGAGATTGCACGTATTATGGGGATCACTTGGAGGTATACCCACAATGATGAGTGGAAGCCTTTTGAGTTGATTTCGGGCTAGATACCCTACCCTTGCATGTGGATCAGACTGTCAACTGTTCCCCTAGGATTTATTGTTGTTGGTGGTGACCTTAGTGGCCTATATTTCTAGGTTCTTACCCAAGGTGACTTTGAAGGGGAAAGACTTCATGGTACTTGTAATTTACATTGACCAAACTCACTCGGGTTCATTGGAGGGTATACCCACGATTATGTGTGGGAGCTTGCACCAGGGTGTAAGTTTGTTAAGCAGGTAGTCAGCGTAACTTTTCCACCCTAGCCCAGCCCCTTCTCGTCTTGTTGTTGCGATGTTGGATTTCATCACCAACTAGTGGCTTCAAAATTAGAAGGTCTTGTTTGTTTAGTGTTGCTTCCTAGATTTTGTTTACTAGCGTGTGTTGTCTATTTCTCAAAGTTGACCATAGGATTTTCTTCGCAAAGTTTGTCACTCATTTACAATAGCTCCTCCACATCGTTCATGTAGAATGCAGGGTTTATCTCTAGAACATTTGGAAGGTTCTCAACTCTTTCCCACAAGCACACCTAGAGGCTCTCCTTGGCAGAGTGAAGTCCCAGTCGTCACCACACCACAAGTGGAACGCACTGACTCTCTAGAACATTTTCACATTACAAATACTCGAGAAGACTTTCGACTTCACCCTGATTCTGAGAGACATTTTATGCGAGCAAACTCTTCTGGAGACTTAATTGTTGTTTATTCCGGATCTCCAAATGGACCTAGGAACCAAGATCCTTTTTGGTCTACGGGCATTTTTCGATAGGACCTTTTTGGTCCAGGTTCACCTGTCATTTTCGAAATCAAACCGCCTGTGATTTTTGAAATCTATAGTACAGAGACAGTACCGGTGACTACCGCTTATCACTTTACCGTCCCTGTTGAAATGGCCCATCTCACAACTACTTCGAGTTTTCCAACCGGGTTCACTGCAGTTAGTCTTGCTCCTATCAACACACCATGAACACCCAATTTCAATCCAACACTACCACCTGGATACCGTGTGTTGAATGCTTCCATTCCTATTCCTGTGCAAACTCCATTCGTCTCTCCTAGTGTTCCTTCTTCTTCTGGGCACTTTCTTCCCGGCTTTGTCCCAGCACTCCCTCAATTTCCTTTTGGAGGACCTTCTTCATCTTCTGCTAGCAATCATAATCCTAGTGTTGCTATTCCGTCATTCACTCCAACTTATCAGTTTCCGGTTGGTGGACAATCTCATCAAGGTAGTATAAATCAACCCCCTCTCAGTTCACAATTTCCAATTGGCACACCACCTTTGATGGGAGGACCGACCCCACCTTATGGGAAAACATACCTCCTTCCTTGGCCCAGTATTGGAATCAATTGATCCAAAATCCATCTTAATCGACTGGGGGGCAACAATTTCCAGCTGCGTTTGTAACACCCCCTAGCATGGGCCAACCATATCTAGGTTCGTTCAATCCCATTTGGGGGGTGAATGCTCAAACTCAATCCCCTGTTCCAGGATATAATCCGATGAGCTACTATCCTGTCCAACCACCACCGAATATGCCTGGATATTCACATTATATGCAGACTACTTATGGTCCTACTGGTTTGCCGATAGGGCTTCCTCGCCAAAGCCACCAGTACCCATAGGTGAATCGACAGTTACCTTTTCTCGCCACTTTGGATATTCTGGATTTGTCAAGGATTTTAAATGATCCTATTCGTCACTCTCCCCAATGGCCTTTTATACCAGCCAAGATTCCATCGAACATTCCTAAATTCGACGACAAAGTGGGAGAGGAACCAAACAATCACGTTATAGCTTTTCACCTATGGTGTTCATCCAACTCATTGATGGATGACTCTATTCGTTTAGGTCTTTTTCAACAAAACCTTACCGGTTCTGCTACGAAGTGGTATATTGAATTGCCACGAGGTTTCTTCTCTGACTTCAACACCTTAGCTATGGATTTCCTTACACATTACCAGTAACCGATCTGTTATGGCACAGGTACCGAGATTTTGACTTCCTTCAAACATACTAAAGGCACTCATATATTTGATCACATCCATGAGTGGCGAAGGAGATGACATCTCATTAAACTTGAACTCCCTGATCAGTTACTGGTAGAATGGTTTACAAAATCATTTGTGAATGAAATCAGTAAGGAAATTTCCATGGGTGGCGTAGTCATAGAAGAGCAGGCTATAAGTCGTGCTCATTATCTTGACCTTGTTTACTCACAAATGGGAACGCTTTACGATTTACTACCTGACTTACCTTGTCCTAACCCTTCCATCACTTCAACTACTCCAGCTGCCTCACATGCAGCTGACGGTGTGATTGGTACTACCCAAGCCCAATCACATTCCACTTCAAGCACAAACCCTAAATCTTCTTATTCTAATGTTCAAAATGCTCCATCTCCTGCCACTCCCACCGACAAGACTTCTGAGGTAAATGCCGTCCAATCTACCCTAGCCAGTAAAACCAAATCTAAAAAGGGGAGAGGCAAGAATAAGGAGGAAAAAAATAATTCTCAAGCAGAGCAAACCAAAACTACCCCTGTTGATGATTGGGATAAGCGCAAACCACGATACCCTTTCCTTAGCTATGGTGATGATCACTACACGAAGGATTGTCCACGATGTGCCGAGGTCACTAAGTTCCTTCAAGGAGCTCCAAAACCACCTGCACCGGTTGTCTTGTCCCAACCCTTCCCGTCTCAACAACAGGCTTAGTTGGTCATTCATGACCAACCCTCTTCTTCTACTACATCATATGTTTTGATGTGTACTGGCGATTCTAAGAAGAACAACGTTGCACTCACAACTCGAGCCAAAGATTATTCTCCATCTAAGGAGAAGGTTGACGATTTACCCCCTTCCTTGGTACAATCCTCTCCTATGACTCCATCTACCAACAATCCTCTTCATCTCGAACGATCGAGCCTCGACACAGTTCTACGACCCCCCCCAAAGGGTTTCATTCAGAAATCGGCTTTCAATCTTCATGCTCATGCAGCTCAGAACTACAACATTGTTGAAGATCTGGCCCAAGCACCTTCTGTGATGTCAGCCCTTGAAGTCCTTCAAACTTGTCCCGCACAACGGAAGGCACTGTTGAAAGCTATCGGTGGAATTGACCCGATGGAAATGAATTTAATAATCTTTGACTTTGACGATCACATTCCAAGGTTTCCCCCCCAAATTGCTTTCCAGATACAAGTTGTTGTCTCTGACAAGAACATTTGTCGAACCATTATTGACGAGGGTGACTCGACGTGTGTCATGTCTCTTGCTTGCTGGAAAGCCATTGGCTCTCCTTCTTTGAATGAATCACAAAACACTCTTAAAGCCTTCAATGGCTCTGGTTTTAATCCCTACAGTGTTCTTCCTTCGTTTCCCATAATGTTAGAAGGTAAGACGGTCCAAGTCGAAGTGGAAGTCTTTGACGCTCCCCTTGATTATAATCTTTTGCTTGGACACAGCTGGATTGATTCCATGCACGTCGTTGTATCGACACTTTTCCGTGTAGTACGTTTCCCTCATCAAGGAAAGGTTGTTACCATCGACCAACTTGCCTTCTTCAATTCTGATACCCGTACTGGCAACGTACCATTTATTGCTAAAACCCCACCAGGTTACGAGAACGTCGGTGTAGGCCTTCTAAAGGACTCCTCGTTAATGGGTACTTTCCCCATTCCACCGCCCAATGTCCCACACTTGTCTGTTGCTTCCATCAACATGATCTCCACCTTGCCTCACTAACTTCCTGCATATCACGACCCTTGGATAGTCCCTAACCCTGGAGATCATCTTCGTTTCAGTGATGAAATGTCGTTAAGTCCAGTTGAATCCTCTTATCAGGCCATTCAATCGGAAACACCTTCTACCCCTTATCTTGATGAGTTGTCTCCCGATCCTTTTCGTGTTATTTTTGCGATTGATGAGATGGTCATGTCCGTCATGGAGGACACCCCTTGGGACGATGGGCATCATCGTTCCATCCTCTTTCTGGAGCAACATACTCTTGAGAACTACCAATAGATTTCGATCCCATTGACCGTTGCCATCATCTCGACCATTCCCAAGTCTACACATGATGTGTTTGTTGAAGGGAACTTAAGAAATATCTCGCCCACGATTCCCATTGACATATCCATTAACCCTGGAATCGTCGAAAATGTCCATATTGGAGCTTCATGTTCCCCTGACGAAATAGTCACCTATATGTCTCTGTTCAAATATTTTCATGACATCTTCACCTGGAGTTATGAAGAAATGCTAGGTATTGACCCTGATATTGTAATACATGAGATAAAGACATATCCTGACGCTAAACCCTTCTAGGAACGCCTTTGTCCAGTTCACCCATGTAAAGAGGCTACTATAAAGCTTGAAGTCGAGAAACTTCTGAAAGCTGTCTTTATTTATCCGATGGCTCTCACAGAATGGGTTTCCAATCTTGTCTTGATTGACAAGAAACAAGGTATGATTCATGTATGTGTTGATTATAGGGATATCAATAAAGCTTGTCCAAAAGACAACTTTCCTACCCCTTTCGTTGATCAGATTGTCAATGACTACACTGGAAGTGAAATCTTCTCCCTCATGGATGGTTTCTTCGGATATAATAAAATCAACATTGTTCCCGAGGATCAACATAAGACTGCTTTTATTTTTCCTTGGGGTACTTTTGCCTATCAAAAACTTCCTTTCGGTCTTAAGAACGCTGGTGTAAATTTTCAACGCACTATGTCTTATGCTTTTCATGATATCAAGCACATCGTTCAACCATATTTGGAGGATTTACCTGCTCATTCGATGCGCAGATTCGATCACCCAACCCACCTCCGAGCCATTTTCGTTCGTTGTCGGTTCTACCGGATACATTTAAATCCTCATAAGTGCATTTTTTGTGTGGAATCCGGCCGTCTTCTAGGTTTTATCGTTTCGCGTCAAGGGATCCAGGTGGATCCTTTCAAGGTTGAGGCGATCCTTAATCTCCCTCCTCCTTCTACACTTCACCAGTTACAAAGTTTGCAGGGGAAAGAAAACTTTCTTTGTCATTTTATCCCCAATTATGCCGAGATAAATCGTGGATTTACGCAGCTATTAAAGAAGGATTCAGAGTTTGTCTGGGATACCATTTCCAACAATGATTTTGAAGATTTCAAGTTTTCCCTAACGCGAGCTCCGCTTCTCTTTCCCCCCGATTAAATTCGCGATTATTTCCTTTATCTTGTTGCCTCAGAGTACACTATTGGCATGGTTCTCATCCAAGAGGATGATGCTCACAACGAACATGTTATTTACTACTTGAGTCAAAGTCTCACGCCGACTGAAATCAAGTATCAACATGTCAAGAAACTGGCCTTGGCTTCCATTCAAGCTGTCCAACTCTTCCGACACTATATCCTCTCATGCAAGACTATGGTGATTTCTCATTGCAACCTTATGCAACACATTTTGACACGTCAATTGCTAGGGGGAAAATACTCCAAATGGATTGTATTACTCCAGGAGTTTTACTTGAAATTCGACTGCGCCAAGTCCAAGAAGTCCTTAGTTTTTGCTGAATTGATATGCGATTTTCCCCATTATGCAACGGAAAATGTAGCAGTTGATTCATTACCCGATGAATCACTTTTCCTTATTAGCACTGATGATCTTTGGTATGGGGATATCATTATATATCTCCAAACCCAGAATTTCCGACCAACTTTGTCTAGTACTAACCAACATCGCGTATGCTATCAAGCTCGTCAATACATTATTCTTGGGGATACTCTTTATCATCGAGGGATTGACTCTATTTTTAGATGTTGTCTAACATTCGACGAAGCTGAGAAATCTCTGAATGACTTCCATTCCAGAGCATGTGGTGGTCATATATCTGGGTATGCTACTACCCAGAAGATCTTATGTGCAGGTTATTTTTGGCCTTCATTGTTTAATGACTACATCACCACCATTCAGAAATGCCATGCCTGCCAGACCTATAATCAGAAAATTTGGTCACATCTTGCTCCTCTTCACCCTGTGGTCTTAGTTGGTCCCTTTGTGAAATGGGTCATCGATTTCATGACATGTCACCCTCACTCGACCGAGGGGCATGGTTACATCATTATAACCGTTGATTACTTTATGAAATGGGTCGAGGTGATGCTGACATTTGACAACACTGGAAAGACTACAACATTATTTCTTTTTAATCACTTCATAGCTCATTTTGGTGTTCCCCAAGATATCGTCACTGATCAAGGTAGCCACTTTAGAAATTTAATAATGTCCGAACTTACTAAAAAGTTGGGTCTTCACCATGATAACGCAACACCCTATTATCCACAAGTTAACGGCTAGGTTGAAGCAATCAACAAAGTTCTCATAACTATGCTTTGAGAAATGATAGGGATTCATAAAACAAGTTGGCACACAATGTTTTTTTCAGCATTGTGGGCTTACAAGACATCCGTCAAGTCCACTACTGGGTTTACACCTTTTCGGTTAGTCTATGGTGTGGAAGCCATTCTCCCTATCGAATGCGAGATACCTTCTTTAAAACTAGTTGTTGAACTCCTACCCAACACTGATGCTGAAGAAGAACATATTTTGTATCTTATGCGATTAGACAAAACTCGACGTGACACCACCCTAGTCATAGAATTCCAGAAAAGGCATGTCAAGGCACAATATGACAAGCATGTCAAGCCTCACATTTTCTCCAAAGGTGATCTTGTTCTTCTCTATGAACAGGATCGAGATATGTTAGGAGCTGGGAAATTCGAACCCATGTGGCGAGGTCCTTATATCGTTTGACGAGTCTTGGAAAAAGGAGCTTATGAGTTGGTAGATTACGATGGTATCCCTTTGAGTGAGCCTCAAAATGGGTTGTACTTGAAGAAGTACTATGCATAAAATCATCTGTGCACTAGTACTTGTATTTTTATTGTATCATACTTTTTGTGTGTTACTATAGCTTGCTTTTGTCGTTATCGGGTCTCTGCCCTTATGTGACGTTGTGTTTGATTTCTAGACGTAAAAATCTTTGCTACCCTATATTGTCTTTGCTGATGGCACTAGCCGTAGTACTCAGAACCTTGCTTCCGGTGCATGGGCAATTTACACCCCTACAAACAAACTCGTTTCCTTACGAGGTGTGTGCCTCGGCCATGGGACCAACAACATTGCAAAGTATAGCACCATTATTGAATTATTGGGTGATGCTATCTCGCTCAGAATTCGTCATTTGGTTGTGCGACTTGATTCGCAGCTTGTAGTACTACAGTTAAGTAATGTCTACTCTATTTGAAGTCCTACTTTGTTACGGGTGTATTTGTGAATTCGCCTCTTGGAATGTTACTTTGATTACATTGAATATCAACATATTCCTAGATGTCTAAATACATTAACAGATGCATTGGATAATTATGTATTAGAAAGACATTTGAATCATTTATAAATCAATCACATTAATTTTCACACAATATAAGGTAAACCGGTAGAAGTCGTCTGTATATATAATGATCAAAAGAGTTTTTTACAAAAGGTTTGTCCGAAGACCAAAATGTCAAAATCTGAAGCTCATAGCTTCTACAAAGTAAAGTCATGGATGACGTTCACGGTAACACATGACTACTCGAGCAACCCTACGAAGAAGTCGACTCATGGACCCTGACACTCCTACAATATGACGTTGATCGCATCGTGGAATCTCTTCCAGAGTCATGTATGGAATATCTGCGGTCAAGCCCTCCAGATTTTGTTCCACCACCTGATAATCCTCAGCATATTGTGGCATTGCCTCTACCTCTCCTCTCCGCTAAATGGGAGAAGTACCAGGAGGCCTGTAAGGTCCAACATCTGTGACATCAACAAACAATTTTGTATTAGTCTTTGGACGAACATATAAAACAAAAACATTTGAATATGATAAAAATTCACAAAACATTTAAAAATAAAAATGTGTGTACTTCTTACCAAGGTCCCCCCACTGAGCATCCTCTGGCAATACTAAATATGGATCTCCTCGGAAATCCAACCCAGCATAAGCATAGTCGTTAATCATCAACAGTCGTGTTTGAAGCCATTCAAAGAAAGTATCATCATACTTGATGATTGGTCCAGCCAAGTGTTGGGCGATCAACTGACACCATATCAACATCCTTGGATCTCTGGGAGCCAGTATATTCCACTCAACCTCTAGCCTCAGTAATGGGACCCTCTCCTGGAAGAAGGACACCAACAAAGATCCGTACCCGAAAGCCTCGTCTACATTTGGTCAATTGTCTTTTTATACTAAGAAGCACAACATCTGCCCAGTTGAACACGTGAGGATCAATACACTCAATATCATACTAGAAGTAACTCTATAACGCCATGTGAGGAGAAAAACTTCCAGCCATCCAAGCTATGGTGAATAGGATAGTACAGAAGGTCAAATCTCGTACCCCCCAAATAGCTACTTTTCCTTTCTTTCTCTCAGCCTTGAGAATGAAGTGTAAACGATATTACTCATTCATTTGCAGCCCACCACCTATGCTACCAGTCAAGCTCACATAGTACCCCCACTGGGACAATCCAATGAAAAAGTAAATGTCCTCAATGTCTAAGGATAGTGTGTGGACCCCCACATGAAATACCTGTTGATCAGGGTCCCACATACGCACCAGGTACTTCATGCCTGGGATATGAAAGTACTTCAGAAGTCCACAGTCTCTCAAAGCAGCAATAGTAGGTGGATGATTTTCAGCCATTGCATTTCCTTATTCATGCTCCCTTTCATGCCATTCAAGCACCATTTTGATGGCCAATTATCTGCATAAGAGGCACAACAAGAAAATTAGCAACTTTTTTCATGATTTGGTTCTTGTTCATTGAGTAATTTTTTAAAAAAATTTTGAGCTTTGCAGTTCTTGCAGGTGCCCTGTGTGCACAGTGCAAGAACCTCGCAGGCTGCCTTAGGCTCACCTGCAAGAATGCCCCATTCTCGCAGGTCCCGTGTAGCCTGCCTACAAGAATGGCAGCACGCAAGTAGGGCTTGCAAAATAAACCCAAAAATGAAATTCAACCAATGAAATTGCAAAATTAAACCATGAAAGTGTTAAGGACAAAGATCCTACCTTACTGTCACTAACGGATTGCTAAATGGTTTCTCGTAGCTTCCGCAATTTGACACCGAACTTTGAGGGTAAAAGAGGGGTTCTTGAGCTCAACTAGTGAAAGGTAAAAATGATGTGGTAAAAAGAGTATTTACTCCTTTTTATTTACTTTTACTATGTCATTTAATTTTTTATGATTATTTATCTATTAAACCCTAATCCCTAATGTCATTTTGAGTGTAACTTTTGCAAGTAATGATTTCGATGGTCAATTACAAGGATTTAGACATATATTTTTCTTTGTCATGGCATGTTTTGATTTTTTTTTTTTAGGGTTTGTGTATAAAACCTCGAGCATGGTCTTTGTCCGTTCTTGCGCTCGAAAATACATGAGAACGCAATCGAGCATACTTTTATCACTTTTTCGGGCTCAACAAGGTTATATGAAAAAGGAACCCCCATGGAGTCCTCTTTAAGCTCTTTTCAGACTCTCTAAACATGAAAAGATATTTTCACGCTCGATAAAGTATCTGAAGTAAGCGTCTGGTGAGTGATAATTTATCTCTTTTTCGGTCTCATCTAGACTATTTTACGAAAAAGGAACTGAGAGAGTTCTCTTTTAATTGTTTCTCCAGACTCTATAATCCTGAAAAACCTTCGAGTTTTCTATCTTTGGACTCGTTAAACAAACATCGACAGACCCGCAATGGGACTGAACCACTCCTTCTTAGGGTTCGTTAAACATACTCCGAGGGACTCATCCGAAGGATGAGCTTACATCAACAAGCATATGTTATGCTCCTCAAGCTTGCGTAAAAATAAATTGGTACTCACCAGAAATGGTGGGGGAAAATTTGGGAAAGGGATATGTTTTCATCTTCGTATTGATTGACAGTAAGTGTCGCTCTTGAACATGACACCCCCTATTCATCATTTGAAGCTAGTTTGTTAAAAACATTTGTCTATCATTCGATTTGCTACAAGGTCTTTTCATGTGTCATCTTTGAGTCAATGCTACCAAATCATTGGTCATGTCGTTCATATGTTCAAGAGAAGTCCATCTAAAACCTATATTGATTCGGCCATCTGCAGTTGTCTATTCTCTCTGTGTCGGCCTTTCCTGTGTCCAATTCAATTTACATCATACTCTGTTTCACCTTCAAAATATATTACTCATTTCATGTCATTGATGGGGGATACATCAAGGCCCTCCTGTGACAAGTTTTGTTCTTTCGACTTCAGCTCATTATCCGGAATCAAGACTTATAAATTCTTTGGTACCTTGGAGCTTGCATGCCTGAATGGAAGGTTTCCTCGCTTTCGACAGTGGGTTTACAGCATTGACCCCTGATCAAAAGATTCCGTCGAATGTTTGACTTCAACTCATTCAGTCACACTCGATGGATTGTACTAACGTACCTTGGGAGTCATTGACATTAAAGGTGATTTCCCTCACACTTGTTAAAGGTTTCATCAATGACCGGTAATCAAGTAGATTTTTCCATGTTCGACTTCAACACATGTAATCACATGGTCAGATTCGTACTTTGGGCGACACGATTGAAGACCCTGGATATCATCTCTTTTGTCTAGGTTGCGATGGAGTATGTATAATCTGCGACACATAGATCCACTATGTATGTCTCATGGCTATGTCGTCTCAATTTGAATTTTTCGCATAGATCCATAGTGTATTCCTGGTGGCTATGCTATCTTTTGATGGCTTGGATCCACAGTGTATGATTGGTGGCCTTGAACCATGTCTACAATATCACCAGTCTATGATCTGAGTATGGGAATGCCTACCTCAGAATTAATATATATGATATTTTGCAGATGCTTGGTTGTTCGCAGGTTTCCGATTACGTGTGCTCCTGGTTTCCGACACACACATGTAGCTTACAAAGTCTTTCGACTGTCACTGGTTCCAACCTCATACTTTGGGGGGCATTCTGTTACCCATGATTTTGGTCCTCATGATGATGTATTGATGATGGTTTACTCAGGATCTTCATAAGAACATTCTCCTGAGAAAAGTTACTTTCATCTCTTCTGAGAAAACTCATTTTTGAAGAAGGTTCGCAGGCTGCTAGTATATTTGGGTGCGAGAATGTCTAATTCTCGCAGGCTGCGTTAAGCCAGGGTGTGAACTTCTCGCACTGTGTTGAATAGCTAGGGCGTGAACTTTGCCTAAAGCATGGAAAAAGATGAATTCTTGATGTTTCTAGAAGGGAATCTTCTAGAAGGATGGGTTGGCACTCGAATGGTTATCCTTGTACTGGATTCCCAGATATTGTGGGATCATTCTTATCTAAGTAACTAATTCATTCTCTCATATACATTGAGGGAATTCTCATGGAAAAGGTTAAGCAAGATTCATTGGAGAATTGGTGAAAGAATTGTGTGAAGGACTAAAGATTGAACAACATCTTGGAGACTCTAGCAAGTCTATCAAGAGGATTTGATATTCTTCATACAAGGATTGAGAAAGTGTGTGTGTCGGAGCCAAGAGCCATCGAAAGGAAGTTTGTTGCATCAAGGCTCAGGTTGTAATCTTTACTTTCAATTAATATGATACAGTGGCATGTCCCTTTCCCATAAAGCAATTCTCACTTTATTGTATAATTCCTTGATCATACACATAGGTTGACTATTGAATATATTGTGCTATCTTCACTTTGGTTGGTTTTTGTTGTCTTGGTATTGACCTCACGAGAGAATCAGAGCGAAGCAGGAGCAACAAAGACCCTAGGAAGAGATAATAAGGTATGTTACTTGTTCATTCCTCCTAGTCAATTCAATGGTCAAAACTTAGAGAAAGATTCATATCATGTCTTGTTTTGTTCTAGATCCAGGTGGATCTAGGGAGATCTGTTAGTGTCCGCACCTACCGATTAGTATGATAACACACTCTGCCTATAAGACATATGACACCATGGCACTTAGGAACAAAATATCCTACCTCACCATCCTATGTCTCTATTTACATTGTGGGGTTCATCCTAGGGGTATTGCATTCCCCTCCCCCTTATTTATGCACTATCCTCAATGAACTATGTAAACGTACAAGTAAAATTGTTCAAAAAGATCCAAAAATATGCAAGCATTCTTTCCGCATGGCATATTCATATTCACATGTTGCATCTTTAGGACTTTAATAGGTCCACTTGACCTTTACTAGACCGACGGATCGATTATGCAGATTCATGATCTTTCGATACAATATGCACACACTTATTACTCGGAGGTCTCCTTCTTGCCCCACCCGAATCACATTCCAATAAATTATATGATTAACCTCAAGCACATACTTTTTAATAAAATACACATGGGAATACATTATGAATACACTTGGATGCAGGTAATGCAAGAATGTATGCAACATGAGCAATCCTTTCTAGTATTTAAAAGGTTCCACAGTATATTGTTGCAAGCTTTGAATAGATCCAATTTCAAAGACCTTCTCTTGGCCTTCACTTTTAGAAATACATGGTCACCCACTTTGAACTCTCTATGAGTTATGTTCTTATTTTCATATATTTTCTTTCAGTATTGGATAGCCCTTAAACTTTGTTTATTCTTCACCATTTAATATTCCATTTCCCTAAGGAGTTCTAGACCAACCACTACTCCATCTTTTGGGTTCTACCAACTTACTAGGGTATTGCACTTTTTTCCATATAATTCCTCAAATGGGATCATCTTCAAATATGCTTGATATCCATTATTATAAGAAAACTTGACAAAGTGTAAATAATCTTCGCATGTCGATGGTTTATTCATTGCATAAATCCTTAGCATATATTAAATCACTTGATTGATTCTCTGTGTTTGTCCATAAGATTATGGGTGATATGTTGTGCTACAATTCAAATGGGTCCCAAAGCCTTTAAATAATCCCTTCCAAAAGTTTTATGTAAATTTAGGATCTTTTTCTGAAACTGTTTCCTTAGGCACACCATGAAGCCTATAAATTTATCACATATAGATATCTTCCATATTAGTTTCTTTCTGAGTTAGCTTCAATGGAATAAAATGAGAAAATTTAGTTAGCTTATCCACAACCACCATGATGGAGTCATGTTGCTTCATTGTTTTGGGCATATTGGTGATAATATAAGCTTTTTGCTGCTAGGTGAAGTGGTTGAGTCATGCACCCTAGATGGTGAGAGTCCAGTAGCCAAACGAATCATTGGATTATGCTCTAACCTAAGTACCATGGGGCATGTGGAATCCTGTGTGAATCAACAAGGACCACCTTGCAAGGCTAAATACTCCTGGGTTACTGATAGCGAAGTAATACCGTGAGGTCAATTTTCACCACTTCCCATTTCCATTCAGGAACAAGAAATGGATATAGAAAAATAGTTGGATTTCTATCCTCAACCTTAACCTTTTGAAATTCAATACATCTAGCTATACAATCAACCACTTCGTTCTTCATACATGGTCAGTAATACTAGCTTTTGACAACTACAATTGTTTTATGATATCTTAGGTGAAAAGCATAAGGCACATTATGCATCTCTCTTAATATCATATTACTCATCTCTTGAGAATTAGGTACGTAATTTATTCATTTATACAATAGGGTTCCATCTTCTCTCTTCTCATAGTCTTTAGTTTTCTACTGCAAAATACCTTGCTGTAAATTTTCCTTTATCTCCATGTATTATTGATATGATTTTCTAGCCTCTAAAAGTTTGTCTTTAAAATATGATTTCTACATGCTAATGGTTGTAGAACACATCTCATGCACCCTTCTGTTGAGTGCATCAACCCATTTTTTCTCTTTTCCTTTGATATGTTTTGTATCAAAGTCGTATTCACTAATAAATTCCAACCATCTGATTTTCCTAGCACTCAGAGTTGGTTTTCCAAACAAATATTTCAGACCACTATGGTCTATCCTCAATTCAAATCTTATTCCCATAAGGTAATGTCTATGTTGAACTATGGGACAATACTGAGATGGGGGGGCTGAATCAATATTGCTTCTTTTTTTTAAAACTTTAACAATTATTAATTAACAAATTAATTAAACATAACAATTGATCAACAAACATGTACTGAATACATAAATTTAATATAACCATAACAAGTACAAGTTACAATTGTTTGAGAGACACCAATATCTCTTCTTCTTAGCACCAAATCAAGGAGGCACCAATCCCCTAGTTTTAGAGAAACAACTTTAGGAAGTGCCAACTCCCTTGTTTCAGATCACCAACTCTAGGTAGCACCAACTCCCTTGTGAAACATGATTTAACGTGCAGAGGACTACAATCCTCCCAAGCTCCTCCCTACCACCCTCATTGCATAAAAACGTTTACAGTTTATTTCTTGGACTCTGATCCTTGTTTTGATCTTCTGATGTAGAATGCAGAGAAACTTTCCCTCTTACCATTTTTCTTTGTTTATATAGTCTCTCAAGAGGTATATGATATTGAAACAATGTGTCTTTTTTGTAAAAGAGAAAATGAACCAATGTGTCTTTTCAATAATAAAACATTGCACCTCTTCATTTAATTAACAAAAGTGTTGAATTTTATGTTTATTAATTGATTTCAATTTAAAAATGCATCCAAATTAGACAATTATTTTCATAAATAGATTCTGGAGTGATGGAAATGAATCTTAAAATTTTACGACATAAGTTTTGTGCAGAACATGCTCAATTAGTCGACACGTAAGCATTTTCACCAGAAAATGTGCGAGGTGGATGGTACAAAAGGTTCTTTGAAGGAAACTTGTTCATATTTACTATTGCAACCACCTTATAAACTTTCCAAGTGAAGCATGCACTTTAACAACACTAAGCTTGTAGCATGGAGTTGCAGTGTGGGAGTCACAGTGAGTTGCAACACTAATCTTGTAGCATGGTGTTATAGCGTGAGAGTTGCAACGAGTTGTGGCACTAATATTGTAGAATAGAGTTGTAGTGAGTTGTGACACTAATCTTGTAGCATGGATTTGCAACATGGGTGTTGCATCGAGTTGCAACACTTAATCTTGTAGCTTGATCCGACAATTTCTGAGACTTTGATCTAGTGATCTAACGATCACAATGAGATATCTGATGATTTTTCTCATACCTTCCTGGAGGAAGTTCTAAAAAAATATATTATATTCCTTGAGATATGATTTTTTGACCTTTCTTTCATTCACTTTAGAATGGATGACAATGATCTATAACTTTTATAACAAGATTCTTGAAGGAACGAGTAATGAAGGATCTGTGAAGCATCCCCCTTGATGATATTTTTATACCATAACCTTGACACCTACTATATTATATTGAAGAACCATATTTTACCCTTTCTTCATGTATTTAGAGAACAATAACTTATTTTTGAGGTTTCACTGTGAAGGTCTTTGAATGATATCTCCATGGAGTGAACATGCCCTTCACTTTTGTTCAATTGCTTCTTTTGTGAATGGATGTGAGTAACATAATTCAACATTCTTAGTGACCATATTTATCCTCTTACCATCAATGCCAACAACATACACTATGTCCAATATTGAACATACTTCCCCCCTTTGACATCAATGCAAACACCATATACTATGTCCAATATTGACCATATTGGCCCCCTTTGACATCAATTCCAACACCATAACACCATGTCCAACATTATTCCCCTTTGGCATTGATGGAAACACAATAAAAAACACTTTATTTCTTAATTGGGTTTTATTGTTTCTCCTCCCCCTTTGACAACAATGACAAAACACATGTTTCTTTGCTCCCCTTGAGGTTATACTCTGCATGTCCATGTACTCCTCCTCTGATGAAAATTGTGCAATTCAATTAGATATGAAGATTACCCCTAATTTATGTCTAAGGTATTCAAAAGTAATCATGGGTAAAGGCTTTGTGAATATATATGCAATATGTTCTTTAGTATCAACATATTCAACTTTGACTATCTTTTGAGAAACCCGATCTCTCAGAAAATGGTATTTAATTGGGATATGTTTGGTTTTTGAATGCATAATAGGATTCTTAGAGAGGTTTATAGCACCAATATCATCACAGTTAAGAAGTATTGGATGATCATACTTTACTTTTATGTCTTCTAGGGTTTGCTTCATCCAAATTACTTGAGTTCAGCAAGTGGCAACAAAAATATATCCATCTTCTACTATTCACAGTGATATAGATGTTTTCTTCTTACTTATCCATGATACTAGACACTTTCCTAGGAAGAATTCTCCTCCACCAGTTGTTTTCCTATCATCCACACTACTAGCCCAATCTGCATTACTATATGCATTTAATGTAAAATATTGTTTTTTTGGACACCATAATGCAAAATCCAAGGTAGCTCGTAGATATGTGAATATCCTTTTTACTGCCTTCAAATGAGTCTCTTTAGGTGAAAATTGGAATCTTTCTATTAGTCCTACAACTTGTATGATCTTAGGTATTTTTGTTTTTTCATATAACAGGCTACCAACCATTGATCTGTACATGGTTTTTTCTACCTTTGATGAATCATAATCTAAGCTTAGTTTGCATCCTGTAACCATGGGAGTGCTCATAGGTTTACAATCTTCCATTTTAAGTTTATTTAGAATTTCTTGGATACATTTGGTTTGGGATATGAATATCATTTTGTTTGTCTGAGTAACTTGTAAACCCAAGAAGAATGTTAGTTCACCTAGAATAAACATCTCGAAGTCTTTCTTCATTTCTGTAGAAAATTGTTTGTTTAGTATAGTCAAATTACTTCCAAAACTTATATCATCCACATATACCACAACAAAAATCATATTTTGTTGTACCCGAGGTGTAGGACAATTGGTGACAGAGTGTGTTGTTAAGCCACTCCATGATGTTAAAGTCACCGGTTCAAAATCTACGTGGACAAAAAATCCATCCATGTTAAGGGTTGGTGTGGCTAAGGCTGGGTGTGATCCCCACGTGATTTTGATGGCTTAGATTCCCCTGAGTTGCGGTTTCTTAGCCACAGGTTAGCCCCACAAGTCACAGACAAACTAACAAAAATAAAAATAAAAAAAATCATATTTTGTTCTTCTATTTTTATATATATGGTGTTATCAATATTCACTAGTATCCTTGTTGTTGTAGATAGTTATCAAGCCTTGAGAACCATTCTATGGGATCTTGTGTTAGACCATACAAATCCCTTTTTAGTTTACATACATAATCTTGATTTTCTGTCAACTTAAATCCTTCAGGTTGTTCTAAATAGACTTCTTCATCTAAGGTTCCATTTAGAAATGCTGACTTGATATCCATCTAACATATTTTGAAGTTTTGGAAGCATGCAAATGCCAAAAACATTATAATAGCTTATGATCTTTCCACTGGGTAAAATGTCTCCTCGAAGTCAATTCCTTAAATTTGGGAATATCCATTGCATACTAATCTTTCTTTATTCTCTCTAATATATCCATTTTAATTAATTTTATTCTTGAAAATCCATTTGGTCCATATCACATTTTTGTTTTTTGTTCTTGGGACCAGTTCCCAGGTTTGAATTTTCTGTATTTGGTCAAGTTCTTCATTCATTTCTTTTATCCAATCTTAATTCTTGCCAACCTCTGAAAATGGTTTCGGTTCTACCATAGAAAGCATTTCTTATTCCGATTCAAATACAACTTTTCTTCTAGTTTCTACTCCTGCACTTTTATCCCCTATGATTTAGCTTTTAGGGTGATTCTTTTGAACAATTTTTGATGGATCTTTTGGAAAGGGTGTTTCTTCCTCATCCTTTTCTTCATGAATTTGTGATTCATTCTGTTATATCTATTCAACATCTTCATTTTTTGATTCACCATCTTCTTCATCATGTGATTCACCATCTTCTTCATCATTACTAGTTCTTCTCCATTCATCAATTTTATTTATTTATCTTGAGATTTTATTTTTCTCAATTTTAGATCATCTACTTTTACATTTTCACTTTCCACTATTTTGTGCAATCTTAGATTATAGCATCTGTAATGATTTTTGTTGGGTGAGTAACCAATAAATATCCCCTCATCTGATATGAAATCAAATTTTCCTAGGTTATCATCATCCCTCTTAATATAACATTTTCTCCCAAAGACTCTGAAGTGTTTGAATGATAGCTGCTAAACCATAGCTCATAAGGTGTCTTGTCATGGTTAAGTCTAAGTTGTTCTCGGTTAAGTATGTGAACTAATGTATATACTGCATCTCTCCAAAAATTATCTCGAAGTTGGGATTTATTCAACATTGTTCTTCCAGCCTCTTGAACAAATCTTTTTTTTCTTTGAACAACTCCATTCCATTGAGAATTTATTGGAGCTAAAAATTGTCTCTTGATTCCATCATCTTAAAGAAATTTATTGAATTCATTAAAGGTAAATTCCCCTCGATTTTCTGATCTCAGATATTTTATCTTGAGATATGTTTCATTCTCCACATAAGATTTGAATTCCTTAAACTTTTCAAATGCCTCTGATTTTTCTCTTAGGAAGTATACCCAGGTCATTATTTTAGAGTCATCAATAATCAACATGAAGTAATGTTCCCCTTGTATACTTCTAGTCCTATAGGGTACACAAAGGTCAATGTGAACAAGCTCCAAGGGTCTTGATGTGGAGTGTTCTTTTGGCCCTTATAGTTCTGTGCAGATGTTGTAGATATTGTTGTTTACTTAATAAACAGAGGACCTTTGAGCTCTTTGGATGGTAGAATTCTAGAGGAGGAATGGATAGGAAAAAAGGTAAACTATTCTTTCTTGAAAACTTTTGGTTGTGAAGTATTTGTCCATATTGATAAAGAAAATAGAACAAAGCTTGAGGCAAAATCCAAGAAGTGTACCTTTATTGGATATGGTGTTAATGATTTTGGTTATCGCTTATGGGGTTATGAAAATAAAAAAGTCATTAGGAGTAGAGATGTCATATTCAATGAGAAGGTCATGTACAAAGATCAGTTGCAGGGAAATAAACAGGAAAAAGAAAAAAAAAGAATACACAGTGCTTGATGAGATCACTAAAAAAGAAATTCCAAAGGGACCAAAAAATCAAAATGTACAACAACATGAGCAACAGGTACCTCAAAATCCTGCAAGTGTGGCTAGAAGATATACTAGGTTAAGTATAACCCCTAAACGATACTCTCCTTCATTGTATTATTTATTGTTGGTTGATTCTGTTGAACCAGAATGTTATGAAGAGGCAATGCAGGTAGACACCAAAAATAAGTTGGAGCAAGGCATGAAGGAGGAAATGGATTCCTTGGTAAATAACCAAACTTTGGACTTAGTTCATTTGCCTACAAAAAAAATATCATTGCAGAATAAATGGGTTTACAAGTTGAAGGAAGAATATGGAGGAGAAAAGCGGTACACGGCTAGACTTGTTGTAAAGGGGTTTGCACAAAAGAAAGGTACATATTTTGATGAAATATTTTCTTCTATTGTTAAAATGGCTTCAATTAAGACTATTTTGAGTCTCGTGGAAGTAGAATATTTGCATCTTGAACAATTAGATGTAAAAACAGTTTTTCTCCATTCGGATTTGGAGGAAGAGATTTATATGCAACAACCACAGGGGTATGAGGTCAAAGGGAAGGAGAATTTGGTATGTAGGTTGAAAAGGAGCTTGTATGGCCTAAAGAAATCTCCAAGGAAGTGGTATTTGAAGTTTGACAGGATTATGACAGAACAGGGTTATAACGGATGTCATTCTGATCACTGTGTTTATTTTAAAAAGCTAGAAAATGGAAGCTATATTATATTGCTATTGTATGTAGACGACATGCTTGTTGCAGGTTCTAATATGAAAGATACAAATGTGATCAAGAATAAATTAGATAATTCATTTTCAATGAAGGATTTGGGTGCTACAAAGAAAATCCTTGGTATGAGAATACCAAGAGACAGGAAAAATTACAAATTGGCATTGTCTCAGGGTGAGTACATAGAGAAGGTGTTGGAGAGGTTCAGAATGCAGAATGAAAAACCAGTTAGTACACCTTTGGCCAGCCATTTCAAATTAAATAAGGAAATGTGTCCCAAGACACAGAAGGAGATAAAATACATGTCCATGGTCCCTTATTCGTCAACAATTGGTAGTTTGATGTATGCGATGGTTTGTGCAAGACCAGATATTTCACATGCAATGGGAGTTGTGAGCAAGTATATGAACAATCCAGGTAAAGAACATTGGGAGGCAGTAAAGTGGATTCTTAGGTATTTTAGAGGTATTCCTAGTCATGCATTATGCTTTGGAGGTTTAGACACTATTCTACTATAATGTTCCTGATTTGTCTAGTCTAGGAAACGTTGCTAATGTGTCTGTAGGATCAATCATTTACAACATATAAATGGTCATACAAATAACAAATGTGACAAAGCACTGCAAATTTTATATTATGATATCTATGTGGATTACAAAATGGTCGAATGTGGCTGAATAAATTGACAATATTCGACTATATCAATAGACAAAGGATCTTAGCCAGAATATAATACCCAGAATATGGGAGCACTTCAGAATCAATGGATGCATTGGGACTATGGAATGTCTGACGGTAACTGCTGGAAGTCTGGAAAGTTCTCGTTGGGATATATACTTCTCAGAATGGCCTGGAAACTATCCCAAATGATGCGCCCTACTCTAGTCCCTAGTACTGGTATCTGTCGAACCCCCCTGCTGATGAATCTTGCCCCCAGATGGATACGCTGGAAGAATGCATCCCTCTTCTTCTGGAAAAATGTGTCCTAGTGATTCCACCATCGGAATCAGACGAGATATGTATCAAAATGACCGCCTCGGTCTACTGGGAAATGGGTCGAAAGGGTTTCCCTAAATCTAGTTTGATGCTCGCTCTGGAACCCCAAATGTGCCTGCCAAAAGTGTCACACGTCCAAGTCTGGAAAATGCATCCCAGTTGATTCCTCTGTCAGAATATGATGAGGAACCAGGAAAAAGATGCGCCTTTCCCTTCTCTCATATGGGTCATAGGGAAATCTTTGAATTCTCCCTGGATGGGATAAGTTGACTAAAAACCCTCTCAGAAGCTCCACCCTCACTCTGGATGAATGCTCCCTTGTTGTTGAACACTATGTAATTGTTGTTGAAGAATGATGGAAGATCTGAATGATCTTCTCAGTGACTAGGGTGTGTCTCTAAACACTGAAATCAACCATTGGTGTCTTCCTCTTAGAATCCACTTAACTATCTCTCCTGATATGCGCCTCTTCTCCTCGGTGACAAGTCATAATCTGCATAATGATGAATTAGGTCGCTAGCCCTTCTCTTATATCTTTTCTAAACCCTAATTCGTTGTTGAAACCCTATTTCATTGTTGAAATTTTCCCTCCAACTGGCTTTTACTTTATTTTATTATTCCTTGATTAAATCACTTAATTAATTAATTAATTAATGAATTAACCATTTTACCTCTAAAAAGTGATTTATCCATCCTTCTAGCTTCTCTGACCACTGAAAGTCACTTCTCATCATCTTATCCTGTAGTTCTCTTCTTCCCGATTCTGATGAGATATCACACTAAGAGGTTTCTCCAAGTAATATGCCCATTATGACCTTCTTAATGAATTTAATTAAGATATGACCCATAACAACTCAAAATTACAAAAATCATTGGAATGCAACGAAAACAAAGCCAAGCTGTGCGAAATGGATCCTGATGATGAATGATACAAGTTGGGCCCAAATAAACCCATCAATATCTCCTGAACTCTCTATCACCCCTATCTAGCTACTCGGGTAGACATAAAACTCTAAAATGTTGTAATGTTATAATGTCCCAAAATGGGGACATTACATCTACAGGAATATTTTGATTCAGATATGGAAGGTGATAAAGATAGTAAGAGGAGCACCATAGGGTATGTTTTTACTATAGGTGGAACATCAATAAGTTGGATTTAAAAATTGCAAAAGGTTGTTGCACTTTCAACAACAGAAGCAAAGTATGTTGATGCTACAGAGGCTAGTAAAGAAATGATTTGGTTACAAAGGTTTATGGAGGAATTGGGAAAGAAGTAGGACAATAAAAGGTTGTTCTGTGACAGTGAGAGTACCATTCATCTTGCAAATAAATCAGCCTTCCATTCGAAGACTAAGAATATACATATTAGGTACAATTCCATACGATCTATCTTGGAATATGGACATTTGAAGTTGGAAAATATACACACTAGCCAGAATCCCGCAGACATGTTAACAAAGGGAGTAACCGGGAAGAAACCAATTTCTTGCTCAGTTTTATTTGGTATTCAAGCATGAAGGTGAAGATGAGAAATTTTCTAGGTCCAAGAAGGTTCAAAGTCCAACATATACAATAGTGGTGGAGTTGTTGAGATCAATATCCAAGTGGGAGATTATTGGTTGTGGAGCCTGATTATCTTACTGATTCAGAGGTCTTTTGTTTTAAGCCGTGTTTATACCCCATGAAGTATTTACACCCTAGAAGTATGTACACTCTTCCATGTGAGGGAGTGTAGAGGGGGTTTACCCCCTCTACGGGGTCTGGGTGGGCTATCCCCCTAGCTAGGGGGTTCGAGGGTGAAGTCCCCAAAGGAAAAATTGTCTGGTAAAAATATATTGTGATTTCATTGTAAATCTGGACCATTCATTATAAGGTCGTAGATATAATGGTAGAAGTTATGTTATGTTTTTTTTTTCCTTAGAAGGCAACCCTCTCTTATGAGGGAAATGCATTGCGGTTGTGTATCATAGGGAATATTGTATTCTAAGATGAGAGACTGTGAGAGAAAGAAGTGGAAGTTAAAGCAGGTTTGTTGTAGGTTGGATCCATTCATATGCTAGATAATAATAAAGGAAGGACCTAACAATTTCTCTGTTGGACATATCCCACACTAGGTGAACTACGCAAATCTGCGTCTCTATTGTATTGCATATCTTTTGTGTTTTGTTTCTGCATTTGTTTTATTTTATTTCTCCCTGGTCCTGTTTTTTTAACAGATCTTGCAGCCTCTTGAACAGTTCTTTTTTTCTTTCAACAACTCCATTCCGTTGAGAAGTTCTTGGAGCTGAAAATTGTCTCTTGATTCCATGATCTTCAAAAAAATTATTGAATTCATTAGAGGCAAATTCCCCTCGATTTGCTGATCTTAGAAATTTTATATTGAGATATGTTTCATTCTCCACATAAGCTTTGAATTTCTTAAACTTTTCAAATTCCTATGATTTTTCTCTTAGGAAGTATACCCATGTCATCCTTTTATAGTCATCAATAATCAACATGAAGTAATATTCCCCTTGTATACTTCTAGTCCTATAGGGTCGACAGAGGTCAGTGTGAACAAGCTCCAAGGGTCTTGATGTAGAGTGTTCTTTTGTATTGAATCTAACTTTCCTCGGCTTCCCAAGATGGAAATGCTTACAAACATGGTTAGAAGGTTTTATAATCTTTGGCATGTCCTTCATTTATTCCTTTCTACTAGATTTGATCATTTTTTCAAAGCTCAAGTGTCCCATTATTTTGTGCCACAACCAACTTTCATCTACTTGACTAATGTAACATTCTTCTTCTTCTTTAATATCTAAAATATATACATTACTTGAGGTTCTTGGTGCAATAGCTACTAATTTTCCTGATCCTTCCTTCCTGATTTCAAATTTATGGGAGTAAAAAATGAGTATATGTCCTTGATCACAAGTTTTCCTTACACTTAGAAGATTAGGCTTTAGATTTTCAACTAGTAGCACATTTTTTGTTTTATTCTTCTTGTTTCCAAAAGTGATTGTGCCTTTTCCAAGTATTCTGGAAGATACACTATCTCCAAATGTGACACTTCTTTTTTCCTTATTTTTCAGATTGAGAAATTTGGTTTTATCTCATGTCATATGCTTAGAGAATCCACTGTCAATATACCATTGACACTTTTTGTTCTTGGAATATAGGGATAATTTACATTATGATACCTTTTCTTCCACATGTTCATCTTTCTGTATATTTTTATCTTTATCATTGGGAATGCTTGTCTTCAAGGATTGCATTGGAAATATACATTCAGTAGCTTTATGACCTTAATTTTTGCACTTGTGACATTCAACACTGTAATCTTGTAAAGGAGAGAATGAATTATAGTTTATTTTCTCCGCATTATTCTTGTTGTTCTTATATCTTTGGACTTTTTTAGGATTGTACTTTCTATAGGCTTTACAATGTACTGCTTTATGTCCAAAATTATTGTAAGAGTAGAAATATCCAAGGAATAGATGTTGATATATATTAAGGGGAGTCCTTTTGGTCACTATATTTTTTTGTCTTCTTTTTATTTTGTAGGGGATGGTCTTCCCCTTGTTATCTTCCCTTTTTAAGAGCATTCTAAGAACATCTACGTAATTGATTGGTTGTTTGTTAGTCTTATATTTTGCAAAGGTTGAATATTGATCATATCCTAGTCATGTCTTATCGTTTGGTGATCTTTGACTATTAAGAATGTCATTCAAGATTTTTGAATTGTTCTCAAATCTTGATTGGTTGTTTCCTTTCTCAAGTTCCCTCTTTATTTGAACAATTTCAATCTCCATCTTCTTAAAATCTTGTTGTTTTTAATTGAGTTGTTTAATCAAGACTTCCTCATTTGTCTTGGCTTCTCGAAGTTGAGTCTTCATGTGAATGATGATTTTCTCTAATTCTTTGATGGTTTTTTAAACTTATTTTTCTTTTAATTGTTGTGCTTCTTCAAATTCTAACAGTTGTCCCCTTAGTAACTTGTTCTTATTTTTAGACTTTCTAAGTTCCTCCATAGCACTGATTAGTTGTACTTATATTTCTGCTTCTCCTTCATCCTCATAGTTTTCTTCAATCTCAATAGTATTTTTAGAAATATTATATTGGGTTTCTTTACCCATAAATAGATGTTCTGACTCTTCATATTCACTTTATTTAGATGAACTGTTGTCCTCTTTGGTGTAAAAGTTCTTCTTCTTTTTGTTTTTTGTTTTTCCCTTTTTATTGTATTTCTGATTGTAAGCTTCTTCATCATCATTTTCTTCTTGTTTGGGATAGGGACATTTATTAGTGAAAGGTAATTTCCCTTTGTATTTTCTAGACACTTTCTTGAGTTTTCTTATAAACTTGGACTCTTCTTCATCTAATATATCTTAGTGATTTTAATTTGGCACATGCTTATGGTTCCTTCTTGCTTTTGATGCTTTCAAGGTTGTTTCCCTTTTTGAGGACTTTTGTTGCCCGATTCTCATTTCATATGTTATAAGAATCCCATGAAGTTCATCCGTTGTAAGGATGTTAAGGTCTTATCTATCTTCCAAGGTAGATACATTGGCATCATATCTCATTGGTAATGATATCAATACCTTTTGGACAATAATCTTGTCTTTTATCTCTTCTCCCAATTCTCTGATTGAATTGAATATTACATCTACTCTTGGAACATACTATGCAAATTTTTCTTCATCTTTCATCTCCAGACTCTCAAACTGCCCTCTGTGTGTTTGAATTTTATCTTGATTGACCTTTCCCTCTCCTTCATATATGATCTTTATTTCATCCCAAAATTCCTTTGTTGATTTACAGTGCATCACTTTTACAAATATAGGATTTTCTAATCCTCCAAGAATAACATTAACAACTCTTGAATTTTCATTGCAGAGCTTCTTTGCAGTAGTATTAGTAGGCGGAGTATATGGAGAAGTGTAACTATTTTCAATAGATTGCCAGACATCACAACCAATGGACATAAAAAATATTTTCATTCTTATACTCCATAAAGCATAATCATTTCCTTTAAACATTGGTGCTCTATTGTAGGAGATTCCTTCTTGTCGATCCATTTGATCTCTTCATAATCAACCTTCCAATGGTTAAACTGTGGTGAAGGAAATGGCTCTGATACCAATTGTTGAACTATGTGCCAATACTAAGAGGGGAGGGTGAATCAATATTGCTTATTTTTTTTTAACTTTAACAATTATTAATAAAAAATTCATTAATCATAACAATTGATTAACAATAATGTATTGAATATGTAAATTTAAATATAACACTAACAAGTACAAGTTAGAATTGTGTGAGAGACACCAATCTATATTCTTCTGAGCAACAACTCAAGGAGACACCAATCCCCTAGTTTTATAGCACCAACTCTAGGAAGCACCAACTCCCTTGTTTCAGAGCACCAACTCCCTTGTTTTAGAGAACCAACTCCCTTATGAAACATGCTTTAACCTGGATATGGTTGCAATCCTCCCAGGATCCTCTCTACCACCCTCACTAAATAATTTCTTTTACAGTTTCTTTCTTGGAATCTGCTCCTTCTTTTGGTATTTTGATGTAGATTGCGGAGACACTTTCATTCTTACCATTTTTCTCTGTTTATATAGTCTTTCAAGAGGCTATGATATTGAAACAATGTGTCTTTTTGTAAAATAGAAAATGAACCAATATGTTTTTTTGATGATAAAACATTGCACCTCTTCATTTAATCAACACAAATGATGACTTTTTTTTGTTTATTAATTGATTTTAATTTAAAAAGGCATCCAAATAAGATAAGGATTTTCGTATGAAGATTATGCAGTGATGGAAACTAATTTTAAAATTCTATTACATGGGTTTTGTACATAACATGCCCAATTCACCAACACAAGGGAAGTTTCCCCAAAAAATGTGTGAGGTGGACGATAAGGGAGGTTCTTTGAAGGAAACTTGCCTAGATTTACTATTGTGACCACCTTCTAAACTTTCAAAATGAAGAATCCACTTCAACAACACTAATCTTGTAGCATGAATTTGCAATGTGGGAGTTGCAGCAAGTTGAAACACTAATATTGTAGCATGGAGTTAAAACGTGGGAGTTGCAACATATTGCGGTACTAGTATTATAGAATGGAGTTGCAATATTAATCTTGTAGGATGGAGTTGTAGCACTAATATTGTAGCATGGAGTTGCAATGAATTGCAACACTTAATCTTGTAGTATGATCCGACAATTTTTTAGGCTTTGATGCAATGATCTAATGATCAAAATGAGATCTCTGATGATTCTTCTCACACCTTCTTGGAGACAATTCTCATAAATTATCTTATATGCAATGAGAGACGATATTTTGGCCTTTATTTCATTCACTTGGGAATGGATTACAATGATCTATAAATTTTATAACAAGATTCTTCAAGGACTAAGTAATGAAGGATATGTGAGGCATCCCCCTTGATGATACTTTTATACTAGATCCTTGACACCTTATATATTCTATTGAACCACCAGATTTGACCCTTTCTTCTTGTATTTAGAGAAAAATAACTTCTTTTTGAGTTTTGATTGTAAATTTCTTCCAATGATATCTTCATGGAGTGAACAAGCCCTTCACTTATGTTCAATTTCTTCTTTTGCGAATGGATTCTGGTAACATAATTAAATATTCTCAGTGACCATATTTATCTTCTTTCCATCAATGCAAAAAACATACTCTATGTTCAATGTTGACCATATTATCCCCCTTTGACATCAATTCCAACACCATAACACAATGTCCAACAGTCTCCACATATTCAAGGCCTGCACTATAGCTTCCGATTCCAAATCAGGAGTAGCGTAATGTCTCTCATGCTCCTCTAATTTTCTTGATTCATAGAATATCACATAGCCATTTTGACTAAGGACTCTACCAAATCCTTCTTTTCTTATATCATTGCACACAATGAATTGTTTATCAATATCAAGAATATTTAAGATAGGTGCACTTGTTAATAAGAATTTAAATTTTTGAAAACTTCTTTCACATCCAATAGTCAATTCAAATATTACATCTTTCATTTGCAAGGAAGTGATTGGGTGAGAAATATTTAAAAAACCTCAATGAATATTCTATAGTATCCAAAAATTCCCATGAAATATCTCTCCTCTGATACATTCTTTCGTACAGGAAACCCATTGATGGATTTTATCTTTTCAATATCTACAACTATTCCTTCATCTGAAATGATATATCCCAAATAATGTATTTCCCTTTGATAGAATGAGCACTCGCTCAATTTTTCATACAAATGATTTTCCCTCAACACTTGTAGAACCATCCTTAAGTGGTTTTCATGCTCTTCTTCATGTTTCATTAGATAATAATACCATCTAGATAGACAATGACAAAATTATCTAATTAATTTATGAAAACACCATTTATCAAACACATAAAGACAATTGGTGCATTTGACAACCCAAATGACACCATTGTAAACTCATAATGGCCATATCATATTCTGAAAGAAGTCTTTTTGATATATTCTTCTTTGATTCTCATTTGATGATATCTTAATCCGAGGTCAATATTGGAGATTAATTTTCATATTCCAGCTAATCAAATACATCACATTTCCTTGGAAAAGGATACTTGTTCTTCACAGACACCTTATTCAACTGCATGAAGTCAAGAAATAATCTTAAGGTACCATATTTATTTTTGGAAAATAATATTGGGGCACCCCAAGGAGACACACTTTGGTGTGTATTCCCCTTCTTCAAGAGTTCTTCAACCTGCATTTGTAATCCCTTCAATTCTAGTGTACACATCCTATAAGGAGTCTTGGACACCAATGCAACTCCACTAATCAAATTAATAGAGAAATCAATATCTCTTTTCAGTGGCAAACTTGGTATCTCTCTAAATACATCTTCAATTTATTTCAAGACTGCATAGTTTTTAATTCTTGGCACTTTATCCTTAGGTTCCTCCTCCATATTCGTTGAAAAGATTTGGCATCCTTTCTTGAATCTTTTCTTCAGATGAAAATACGAAACTTCTCTAAGGGTTTCTTCTCTAGGAATGCCTTGAAACTTCCTCAAGTTTGCTTCTTTATCCAAGCAAGTAAATTATTTTTTATAACAATCTATGACAACACGATGCTTATCGAACCAATCCATACCAATTAGGCAGTCATATCATCCCAAAGGTATGATGTTCAAATCATACTTTGTACACAATCTGTTCATGTCCATTGGACAAACCTTGACTATCTCATTAATTCTTCCTTTAAATCCTATAGCTAATTGAACCAATCAAGGTTTTCCAATCTCACTTCTTGTCAAATGGAATCTTTCCACCATCTTAGGATCTATATAACTATGACTATCTCTTCAATCAATCAAAATAACTATACGTTGATCATTGATCTTACCTTCTACTTCAATCATGTGAGATTATAACTCAACATGCTTATTTTCCTAGGATACACAAATCCTTGGCATACTTCTATGGGGGCAATATCTGTACATATGAACAAACATTAATTTATCACGTCTATGAGGGAAATCTTTGTACATATGATCTCCTTCACAAACCTAAAATTTCATGGGTTGATTACTTTGTCTTTTTCCCAATGTTTTAGAAATTCAACACTCATTATGAGCTGGCTTCCATGGGGAATTATTTATGAAGAAGAATGTTTTGTTTCCTTTTTTCCTCTTCTCCATCTTTCCCCTCTTCTTATATTCCCAGGCCTTTTGGAAGTTTGGTGTTCTTCTATGCTGGTCAAAGAGGCACTTGGATATCCTTATTGCTTCATCCAATGTCTTGGGATCATGATATTGTATCTTGTCACTAAACATTGATGGCATCCCACTCATAAACCTTTGAATATTGACTTATTCATATTTGATGAATTCAACATACTTCAACAGTTCCAAGAATCTTCTTTCATATTCCTACATAGTCATACTGTCAACCTTGAGTTCAAGGAACTCCTTCATCTTTCTATCATAATAATGCTTGGTCAAATATTTCTTCTAGAAGTACTTATTGAACTACTTCCAAGTGATCTTCTTCTCATCAATGTGTTTTACTTTCACAAGACGGTCCCACCACATTGATGTTTTTCCTTTTAGCTGGTAAATGAAAATTATTCCTTCTTGTTGTGAGGAATAAATGTGAAACTAAAAGTATTTCCTCATTCCCAACAACCAAGTGTCTGCATATTCATCTTTCTTTTGCTCACCATGAAATATATGAGGTGTAATGTTATTCATTTTTCTTTGTAGTTCATCCACCCCAAAAATCCTCTTATGATTCTTGAAAGGTGATATAATCAGAATGATGTATGCCCTTCTAGTTGAGTTCCTTGGTGAGTAATGATGATGTCTACTCACACTTCTAGATTCTTTCCTTCTTACATGAGATCTATGATTCTTGGAATTGCTTGACTATATCTCCTTATCCATTTTATTATCTATTCTATCTAATCTCTGCAACATCTTAGTGTTAAATCCATATTGATGTTCTTTATCCTTCATAAGTCTCTCATTATCAGTCTTATAAATTTGCACATATATTTGGAGGATATTTATAGTCTCTATCAAATTCATTCTCTCATCTCTTCCTTCTCCATTCCCATTGGATTTTGTTACTACAACACCCATGCCCATACCAAATATTCTTCCTTCATCCTCATAATTGTAAGTTCCTTAAGCATTTTCCATGTCTTTGATCTCTAATATTCCTGCTAAATTCTACTTGGTTCTATTTGTGCTCTTCATTTTTCAAAATATGCATGCAACAAGATTTGTAAGACTATAATAATTTAACAAACCCATCATTTTATGTAACATTTTCTTTTTCATAATTTCACCAAAAATAATTTATTTATGATTTCTTATGAATTATTAATATTTCTTTTTTATATTTCTAAGTGAATACATAGACTCCTCTATCCACGACCTTTCCCATGATTGTTCTCTTGATCAATTATGAATCTTGAGAAGAAATTTGTTGATGGAACGGTAAGGAAATAAGTTTCCATTAGCTTAAAACATAATAGCTTTGATGCTCATCTATTGTCTGATTATCTGTCTAAATTTAATCTCAACCGTTAAAACACTTCATCCGTACTTAAAAAAAAATCAAAAGTTTGTCGCAGGTTCACTACCCATTCTCTCTTCTTGTTACTTCTTTTGTGGTCTACAAAATGCATTGTCACATTAATCTTCTTTTATTTCGTACCCAAGTGGACCCATAAATGTATTAATCCTTTCACCACTCTTCTTGTATGTTTCCATACTTAGAAAATTTTCCTCCTTACCACGGGTCCACAATCGTTTCCTTATGATTCTTCACCTTCGCGATACTTCAACACTTAGCCAAATTTTTGAACTTATCCACGAGTTGGTGTGATTTTTCCACGACACATGATCCTCTCCACTCTCTGCGATATCTTAACACTTATAAAATTTCCAAGATATTACCATAGTTTCACGGGATTGGTAGTTGGCCCACCATGTGCTAACTATCATTCCATTCACTGTGTACTTTCCACTGTGGAAACATACATCATTATTCTACCACATCAGCTAACACATGGCCTCCATGTCATGTTGACATCATCACATGAAAAAATACCCAAATTTTTCCAAAATTCTCGGCTCGACCGCCATTGTAGTTTTGGAGCTAAGATTAATATCGCCAAATCTGTCCCTGTAAATGTCTATTCGAACTTTGTACATAAAATTAAACTCTTCCTCATTGAATTTCCGATGAATTTCCATTGTAGAATTGAGTCTTTTTCCCAATTTCACCATGTGCGCTCTGTAATTTCAAATTTTCACTTAATTGTGTGTCAAAAAATGCCCAATTTGAGATATAGGAATGGGGATTTTCAGCCCTGGTACTGAATTTTCTCAAATTACCCATGAGTTATTTCCCAATTTCATAAGAATACTTTATCAAACATTTCAGAGACATTGTCTGAAATTCAATCTTGTGTGACTTATCTCTCCAAATTTCTTGTTGTTGGCCCATCCAGGCCTAGTGTCAAAATTGTGGCTCTTTATTTGGCCCATGTAGGTCCATTGTTTGAACCTAGGGATTTGATACTATAATGTAAAGATCCTTGTTACCTATACTATAGTGTCATGTCCCTAGCCACGTAGGTTGACCACGTGAAACCAATTCTTTTCTTTTCAGTCACATTAGAATTACAAATTTTCTTATAATTAAAACCTTTACTGTTTTGATACCTTAAGATGATAATTCCTTGTATTTTATGTAAATCACCAACTGTGTGAACACTTCAAAATTTCCTCCCATCCATAGAATCTACTGCTCATAAATTTTTAGCAGCAGGTCACCCCTGAGCTGAGGCTTGAACTCCACTAGGGAAGGCTTCCTAAGACGAACTAAGGTCTATACTCAATAATTAATATCAGGTCAAGGTGTAAACTACTGCAATTAGCCTACAAACTCTTATTTCCCACATGCTTGTCCCACCCTAGGAAGTGTGACCACTCTCTTGTCAAAATTCCTTCAGCTACCCCACTTCCCTTCAAGGGATTCAATAATAACTCATACATAAAGTCTCAAATTCCTACAACTATGGCCTAGCACACCAACAAACTGTGTTCAACAGTTTTCTCACAAGAGAGAGACCTCCACGGGCTTGAAAAAATGTTTCTTAAAATTACAAAAAACTTGATATTCTTCTTACCATTCACTTCCCTAATCTTTCCTCATACATAGACGACAATAGAATAATTTCATTCCCATGGTAAGAAACAAAGGTTACACTGGTCAGGTAATTATGAGAAGATTCATGAATGAAAATCATTGAACGATGGAGTATATGAGTCAATCCCCTAAAACTGACGAGATGATGGGAAGATACAGTAAGTTTCCCAATACATCTGCATCTCCACATCTATAGGCTTGTCATGATGAAACTTCATGATCTCAAGATTTGGACTTTAGGGAACATTAAAATAATATTTCCATGTCCTAAGCCCCCTTGGATTAGCTCTTAGTCTTAGAGCCATAGGCCCGCTTTCCTCTAGTGGAGTTCTAAGTTCCCCCATACTCTTTCACCTAATTGGTCTGCAACAACGACATATTTTATTAATATGAATGATACATATTAAAAATATATTGTAATCATATAGGCACTCTAGATTAAAAACATATGACACTGTGGAACTTAGGCCCAAAATATTCTGGCTCACCAACCTAGATTTCTATTTACATTACGGTGTTCATCCTAGAGGTATTACATAATGGGTCATAGTTTCAAAAATTAGATTCAAAGTAGAGCTATAGACATATATTGCAAAGAAACAAAATTGAATTGATTACACATAGATTTTATCAATCAATGGAGGTTTTTATTATGATGAGGAGAAAATTATAGAGGGGTGACCTACACACAACCTTTGTGTATTGTTACTCCTTTTCAATACCAAAATTTCTTACAACCATGGATCAAAGACAACCTTTCTCAACATGGAAAAGCTCCCTGACTCATTTATCCATCGAACTTTGAGCACATTGCACTCTTTGAGCACCCATTTCTACCACTTTTCTCTCCAATTATCCTTGCATCTCCCCTCGTTGATCTCTTCACTACATACTTAATTTATTTTAATGGGATTCGACTGGAAGGAAAACCATTACAATGGTTTGTTTTCCCTTCCAATTTTCCCCAAAAGAACAAAATAAAAATAAAACAAAGGCATGTTATTACAAAATTTAGAAGAAGGTTTGACAAAGATCTAATTAGGATCACACCTCCCAATTTGAATGATTTTGGACCCCAAAAGCTGGACCATTAAGGAGAAAGAAGAATAAAGACTCAATTTTTTTCTTCATATCCACCATTTCACTACTAAGGAAGGTTTCTTGTCTCTTACTTGTCGGCCCCTATTTTTATGCTAGATGAGTTATCCTCTGTGTGTGTGTGTGTGTGTGTGTGATTTGACAAAGTAGGAATTTATACCCTTGACCAAGTTGTAATTTTTTTCTCCCATGTAGAAGCTAACATCACTATGCCACATGTACATGATACAAAACATCACTCCATGAGAATATATTGGTTCAACTTCACATTCTACTTCAACAACATAGCTAGAACTAATGGAAAACATGATTTTACATCTTTGAGTTATTCTCATAATTTTTTTACCTTGCAACCATACTAGTGAACTTGGCTGTAGTATTCCATAGGTTTATAGAAAAATATCATCAACTAATTTTTCAAAAACCAATTTAGAATGAGAACCACTGTAAAAAACATATTTTTCCTTCTAGTCCTTCTGATCCAGGGGGATAAAAAAATGCTCAAAAATCAAAGTGATAAAAATTTCTATAAAATAGATTCCTTGCGTAGATATCATCCTCATGATCTCAATGTAACTTGAACGGGCTTAGAGTTTGTATGAGAGAGATATTGTGTTCTGTTTGTTTTCCCAAACATGAAAAAAATTTGATGATTGTATAGTTCGTACAATCAGTATAGGACACATGGAATCTGACCGTATGACCATACATGATGAAAGGGAAGGTGGTGACATGGAATAATGACTATGAATTGTGGACATGGACCAATCCTTGGTCGACATGTGGCATGTTTTAGGGAAAATTAAAGGGTGCCATGTTGCCCAACTAGAGGTCGCCACATGGCACCCCCTTGTTGTAGTTTAAAAGTTTGTTTGGGGTTTGTGGGGGTCGAACCTGGGACCTATGACAGGGAAAAGTCTTCACACCGACCAGGCCACCATCTTGCCTACACATTAGTTCTTAACCATATATTTCACAACTAACATTTAAAATTGAGTTGTGGTTTGGTCGGGCGAAAAAAGGGTCCGGGCTTAGCCCAAACCATGGTCACATGGTTCAAAACAATTTCCATAGGACCGATGATTTGATAAAATAATGGTGCAGTCAACGCGTGTGGGGAGTTAGTCCGGACCCTAGCCACATGGGGCCATGTGACCAGGATTTTCGCCGCTTAAGGTGCTAACACTCTAACAGTGTGACATTTTCTCTCGATTTGTGGAATGACACATGGTGCTAGGTTTAGGCATAGGAAAACAAACAAAGACATGGTCATTCACACATATGTGTGTTTTGGTGAGCAGAGACAACAAGTTATTGGGAAAAACTTCCAAGAAGTGTTATTTTGTCAATTTTTTGCCAAACTAGGTGTAGGAAGAGCCCATCTAGGGGTTTTTGGACATTTTAGAGCCATTGAAGCCATCTATTTTGCATTTTTAGCATTTTAAAGAACTGATTTTAACACTTTGATCATATAATGAAAATGATCCATTGGAAGATGGACCAGGAGATGTACCCCAAGAGAGGGGTGAACTCCTTTATCATTTTGTTGTGTTATGTTCTTACTTTTGATGGTTGTTTATTATTGTTTATGTTGTTCATTTTAAGTAAAAACCCATTAAGTTTATGTTCTTTCAAAATTGATCCAATTTCCTAAGACACATACGTTTTCCACTTGCAAATTTGTATACACAAACCTTTTTCATTTTCATATCAAGTTGGTATTAGAGCTAAGGTTTTTGAAGGTTTGATTGTTTGAAAGTGTTTTTTTTTTCTGATTCTTACAAGGTTGAAGATCGCAAGAGGATAAGAGAAACTTGTAGAGCCATGTTCTCAACTTTCAAGAAGGATAAACATACATTCACCTCAGGCTTAAAGAGGGAATTCACCAAGTATGGCTCATGAGGAGAGTCATGAAATTCCTACTTCAGAAGATGAAACTTTCAGAAAATCCTTTTATGATATGACATAAATGGTGAATGTTGTATTTGAAGAAAGGAATGCAAGGTTGCAAGGTAAAATCTCAAATCCTCTAAGAGGTAATGAATATATTGGTGATAAGACTCCAAAAGGGAATGGAGGAAATGGTGATACTCCACCTCCTTCACCTCCATCTTCCACTTCTTCTACCATTTCACAACCACCTCCAAATTATCCAAAACAACATGGCAAAATTCCTCCACAAACTCCTTTTCTTAAGATTGATATTAAATTTGAATTGCCTATGTACAATGGAGAGGTAAATGTTGAGAAATTGGATAACTATATTCGTCAAATTTAAGCGAATTGTAGGATACAAAGAATCCAAGACGATGAAACTAAGATTCATCTTGCTTCTCTTATATTGGAAAGTGAAACACTCATTTGGTGGGAAGCCAAAACTTAAGAGGACATGAAGAAACATGGTAAATTTTTATCCTCTTGGAATGATTTTGTTGTTGCAATTAAATTGAAATTTTGTCCATTATCATACATGCAGAAAGCTATCATGGATTGGAAAAACGTTAGACAGGCTAAAGGGAAAAATGTGCAAAGCTACACTCAAGAATTTATAAGAAGATCTTTGATTTCGGGTATAGATTTATCTTCTCAAGAAACTTTACTCAAATATTTTGGAGGATTTCATAGGTATTTGAGACACACAATTCTCATGTTTAACCCTACAAATATATATGAAGTTTGTGTACAGGAAACACATTTGGAGGCAAGAGGGAGGAATCATCCTCAAGAGGGAAGAAAGAAACCATTTTATAATGGAGACAAAGGAAAGAGGAAATTCAAAGGAAATGGAAAGAAGAATGATTCAGTCAAGAAAGAGGGAGAAAAATTCACATATAAACATTGTTCAAAAGATGGCCATGATGAAGACCATTGTTGGAAACTTCATCCTGAAAAGAGACCCAAAAAGTTCAAAAACAAAACTAAACCAAAGATTGTTGCAACTACACAACATGATTTAGGATCTGATTCAGGAGATGAAATAAAAATCACAGCCATGGGTTTTCAAGGTAAGGACTCTATTGGTAGTACTAGTTCTTCAAGTAGTAGTCTTAGTGAAACTAAACATGAAAAATAAAGAATAAATCTTTTCCACATAAGGGTTATTTCAAAGCATACCAAGATAGATACTCTATTTGATACTAGATCTCAAACAAACCTCATTTCTGAAGACACTGTCAAGAAATTGCATTTGGAAACTACTCCTCATCCTAAACCATATCTTCTAGGTTGGATATGTGACAATTCCAAATTGCATGTGACAAGAAGATGTAAACTTAGATTTTCCATCACTGCAAACTTTATAGATGAGGTAGAGATTTATGTTATTCCATTGGATATTTGTGGTATTATGTTGGGAAGACCATTTTATATGATAGGAGAGCCATATTTCATCATCGTGAGAAAAAATATAATTTGTTTAAAAATGGAGTTGAGTACATTGTTAGAGAACATACAAAGAAGTTGAAATTGTCACTCGTAAATGTTGGCCAATTGAAGAGATTAATCAATGCTAGTAAGAACTTTGTACTCTTGATGATCAAACCCAAAGAAAATGTTGAAAACGAAGCTTTCCAAGGTTGTGATGCAAAGTTAAAATATGATTTATATGAGGTTGTTAACAAATATGATGAGATGTTTCAGGAACCAAAAGTATTGACTCCTAAAAGAGGTATCCAACATGAGATTCAATTGCAACAATATTGTCCTGTTCCAAACATTGGCATGTACAGGATGTCAGTCATGGAGAATGTTGAAATTAAAAAACAAATCCAAGAGTTTCTTGAAAAAGGGGTTATCATGCCAAGTACATCGCCATGTGGGTCACCAATTGTTTTAATACCAAAGAAAGATGGTACATGGTGCATGTGTGTAGATTTCAGATCCTTGAACAAGATTACGGTAAATAATCGTTACCCTCTTCCTATAATTGATGATTTGCTTGATCAATTGAAAGATGCTATGTATTTTACTAAGTTGGATTTGAGAATTTGATATCATCAGATTAGGATTGCTAAAGGAGACACATGGAAGACAACTTTAAAAATAAATCATAGTTTGTTTGAATGGATGGTTATGCCATTTGGGCTTTTTAATGCTCATGCTACATTCATGAGAGTTATGAATGATGTTTTAAGGCCTTTTCTTGACGATTGTGTAATTTTCTACTTGGATGACATATTGATATTTAACAAATATCTTGAAGAGCATGTTAGGCATGTGAAGCAAGTTTTCAATGTCTTGAAGAAAGAATATTTCTCTTTAAAGATGTCTAACTGTGAGTTTGGAGATACCTCATTTGTTTACTTGGGACATATTGTTGGAGGAGGAGAAATGAAGATAGATCCTTCCAAGGTCAAAGTCATTTTGGATTGGCCCAAGCTCAACAATGTAATAGAGGTCGAAAGATTTTTGGGAGAAACCCAATATTGGAGAAAGTTTATAACTAATTTCTCTTCAATTGAAGCTCCATTACATGTGGTGACAAACATCAAGCAAGTTTTCCAATGGGGAGGCAAGAAACAAAAATCTTTTGATGCATTGAAGGATAAAATTAGTTAAGCTCCAATTCTTGCACTTACTGATTTGAGACAACCATTTGAGATATAAACAGATGCAAGTAACTATGCCATGGGAGCAATCTTGTTGCAACATGGTAATTCCATTTGTTTTCATTTTGAAACTTCTAACGGTGTTGTGATTAATTATCCTACATATGACAAGGAGTTGTATGCATTGGTGCAAAGTGTTAAAAAATGGAAACATTATTTGTTGGTAAAATAAACTATTATTCACACATATCATCAACCATTACAATACTTGCAATTACAAACAAAGATACAACAAGAAATGCACATCAGATGGATGGGTTTTCTACAATAATTCCACTTGGTTATCAGGTATACAAAAGGAATTTATAACAAAGTTGGTGATATGCTTTCTAGGCCTATTGTTAGTGCTTCAATTATTCTGAAGCATAATTCTACCATGCATGAGAGATATGTTAAACAATATGCTTTAGATGTTGATTCTAAAGAGGTTTATGCAACTTTGTGTCATTCTAACCAAGCTAAGGAATTATATTACCATGTGCATGATAATATTTTGGATCATCTTGGAAAGCTATGTATTCCACTGGGTGAAAGAGTCAACATTATAACAGAGGCACATTCTTCTCTTATTGTTGGCCACTTTGGTGTAGGAAAGACAGTCGTTAATTTGCAAAGGTATCCCTATTGGCCTAAAATGGATGAAAGAGTTTCAAGATATGTAAGAGGATGTTCTTTATGTGCTACAAGTAATCCTAGCAATAGAAATTTGGGATTGTATACTCCACTTCAGGTTCCTTCTCTTCCTTGGGAAAGCATTTCCATGGACTTTGTAGGAGGATTACCTATGCCTAAAAAAAATCATGATTATCTTTATGTTGTGGTTGACCGTTTCAACAAAATATGTATTTTGATGCCTTGTAAGAAGCATGTTACAACTGAACAAATGACACAAATGTTCTTTCAACATGTATGGGTAAATCTTGGGTTTCCAAAATCTATTATTTTTTATCGAGATTCTCGATTTATTGGGAACTTTTGGTCAAGATTATGGGCACTCATGGACACCAAGTTGAAAAAGTTCACAACATTTCATCCACAAACTGATGGTCAAATATAAGTGGTGAATAGAACAGTAGTACACATTCTTCGTCGTTATTGCAGAAAATGTCCTAATCTTTGGGATGAGCACCTACACTACATTCAACATGCTTATAACCGAGCTAAGCATTCATCGAATCAACGATCTCCATTTGAGGCATGTTTTGGTTATATGCCAAAATATCCTTTAGATTTTATCTTTGGGAAGGATATTTCTATTGATGGTCATTATGGCATTGATAGAGCAAAGAAGTTCATTGAAAAATTATCAATTTTGATCAATGCTACAAGAAGTTTTCTACGTTTTGGCAAGCATAGACAACAAGTTATTGGGAAAAACTTCTAGGAAGTGTATTTTTCTCATTTTTTGGCCAAACTAGGTGCAGGAAGAGCCCAACTAGGGATTTTTGAACATTCTGGAACCATGAAAGCCATATATTTTGAATTCTAAGCATTGTAAAGAACTAATTTTAATACTTTGAGAATATAATGAAAATGATCCATTGGAAGATAGATGAGGAGATGTATCCCAAGAGAGGAGTGAACTCATTTATCATTTTGTTGTGTTATGTGCTTACTTTTGATGGTTGTTTATGACTATTTATGATTTTCTTTTTAAGTAAAAACTCATTAAGTTTATGTGATTGCAAACTTGATCCAATTGCCTAAGACACATACATTTTTCACTTGAAAATTTGTATACACACACCATTTTAATTTTTGGATCACCTTCACTTGGAATTTGATTTGAAATAGTCTGTGTTCATTTCCACTTGCCTTTGCTTGCTGCAATGTGGTGCAAACTATGGCTTCATCCATATTAGAGGTGATTTCTACTACTTTTTTTGTCTTGGTGGTTTATTTTGTATTACCCTTGGAATTTTCCCACTTCATATGTAGTTATGGAATAAGTTTCCAACACTTATATTTCATGTGCCCATCCACATCATAATTTTTACAATGCCTATTGGGATCCATTCTTTTCTCAGTTGTGGCTACGATCGTATTGTCTCTTCTCTTACTGGTTTATTCTTGGGTAATATGTTTCTTCTCCTTATTGGAGTCCAACTCAATATAGTGATCCTTCTTTGTTTCCTCATCTATGATTTTCACACCATGAAGCTTCAATTGTATTTGAATATGGATGAGACATCCCCTAAGGTATTTCACCACCACTCGTAGCTCTTCCAGACAGATGCCCAACTTGATGGCCTACCTCCTAAATCCAAAAGTGTATGCTTGCAGTCATTGTCCCTATTCTTTCCAAATATACTACCATTTCATGAGCTTCTACTCTTAGTAGCCTACGAGATATAATTATGACTTCAGTAAGGCCCTGAAATCCTCTCATTTAATAACCATGGGTTTCTTTCCTATCCTCAATGTATGTACATAACTCTCCCACCACAACATAGAATGTTTGATCATATTCAAATGGGAAAAGGAAATATGTTGTCTTTCTTGTATTTGATAAATATCAAAGTAAGCTTCTAATCTTTCAACTAGTTTTCCAAGACCTTAGCATTAGATTTTTCATCATACATCGGTATTTCAATTTTTCTTCAACATTGAAAGGAATATGGGAAGATGATTAAAATGAATGGTTTTTACTTGAATCATTGCACATGTAATCTTCTCGATGTGCCTTATCTTCTTTATGCTAATTTTATATTCATTTTGCTTCCTTATCTTTCTTCACAAATAGTTGTGTCACCAATTTTGTTAATGTCAAAATCTTCTTATGCTACCAATAAAATATGACCTCTGGGTCACCTTGTCATGGTCCTTATGAGGAATCTCTACCATTGATTTTCTTGTGCTTTTCTACATTCCTGACAACAATGATTTTCCACAACGAGGTTTTTTACCATGTAGGTGTTCTACAAGTATCCAAAACCAGCTATGATAGTAGGTGATCCATGAACAATGGGCTTATGCCCTATCTGTTTCATCATGGATGACTATTATATAATACATTTTTTCTTTTTTCTCATTGTGATTCTGAGTGCCAATATTTTCATCAGTTAATCAATAATGGGTAGATGGAATGACAATGATTTTGGTTTATTTATAAGGATGGATTTTTGTATTATGGTGCCAATACCAAGTCTCAATAAATTGACAAAAGGAATTGTTTTTTAATTGCCAACAATCGATCAACCTATAAATAATCCTAGTAATGTATCAACACACATCCAAATATGATTATGGGTGGAAAGGTATACATTGTCGGTTCAAATTGGATATAGGAATGGTAATACACATCCATATTCCACAAATCTAGAAACAATGTGAGCTAAGAATATATTTAAATGTTGTGTAAAAACTAAACTTGATTGTTGTGTATATGTCTCTACCAATGAATGCTACATCAAACAATACTACAACCATGAGTGTATAATTTTAATGCAAGGAAATTTATAATGGGTGTAAATCATCCCATTAAATCAAATCAAGTCATTCAAATCCTAAAACACGTATGCCCAACAATTTTTTTGATCATTGGTTCTATGTATGAAACCATCATATCCAAAGAATTCCATAGAAAACTAATGAGAAAGACCTGTAAGAGGTATGACACTAATGATGTTGGTTATAAAGAGGGAAATTGAGCACTTGAGAGACAATGTAATGACATAGTAAATGGGATTATGTACAACATAAGAAGTTCCCGACCGGTTAAGTCCATCAATTCAATTGTCTAAAGGGAAATGAAACAACATCTATACTCCCAATGACAAAAATCGAGAAAGAGGATTGCACACTTCTTAGATTGATATGTTAAAAGTTCAATGTGATTTTTTGTTGATACATGAGGTAGTTTTTGAGTTGATCGAGTCTTATACAATTATTGGTGAAGGAGGAGAACACTCTTTCTCATGTGGTGTATCATTTACTCAATATACAAGAAAACTGAGACTCATGATTATGCAGAGTGAGAGGTGCAAGGAATTCCTATCATTTCTAGTTAACAATTCACCCAGGAGGCAAATTATAAACATGGAATGGGCAATAAGTAGAAAGCACACTAGTAGTGGGTGGAAGTTGAATTAATTAGACTCAAAATAAAGCTACATATGTATGAAAAACCACACAATTGAAGAGATTACACATATATTTAAAATTAAATGGAGGTTTTTTTTTGTTCTCAACAAAAACTTATAGAGGGGTGATATATACACAGACTCTATGTATTGTTACTCAATATCAATGCCAAATATTTATATGGACATGGCCCCAAAATACCTTTTCATGGCATGGACGGGATCCTTGACTCCTTCATCCATCGAACATTGAGTAGTTTTCACTCTTAGATATCCCATTTCTTCCCTAGTTCTTTCCAATTATCATTGCATCTCCCCTCATTTATCTCTTCTTCACAACCTCCATTTATTTCAATGTGATTCCATTGGAATGGAGACAATCACAATGGTTTGTTTCCCCTTTAATTTTTTTCAAAAATACCCAAAATAAAATAAAACAAATGCATGCTTATCAAAATATTTACAAGAAGGTTTTAAAAAGATCCAATTCAGATCAAAAATCCTAATTTGAAGGATTTTGGTCCCCAAAAGTTGGACCATTACTTGGACATGGAAGTATAGGACCTCCATTTTCCTCTCCATATCCACCATTTAATTTCTAACAAAGGTTGATTTTTTCTTGCTTGTATGCCCATGCTTTGGTGCTAAAGGAGTCACCCTCTCTCTCTCTCTCTCTCTCTCTCTCTCTCTCACTCTCTCTCTTCGCGTGCTTTGATGAAGTAGTCCTTTCCACCCTTGAAGAAGCAATACTTGTTTTCTCTATTGTATAAGGTAGCATCCCTATCCCATAGGCATGTTATACAAAAATCACTTCACAAGTGTGTAATGGTGAAACTTCACATTCAACTTCATCAAAACAATTCACAGTAATGACAAACTTGGTTTTACATCTCCAAGTTATTCTTATGACAGTTTTCCCTTAAAACCATACGAGTGAAATTGGATACACTAGTCAATAGATTCTAGACCAAGCTCATAAAATAATGTTTCAAAAACTAGATTACATTGAGAACCATTATTAAAAATAGATTTTTCCTTTTGATTCTTCACCTAGAATTTGATTTGGAATAGTTCATGTTAATATCCACTTACTTTTGGCTACTGCAATGTGGTGGAAACTATGGCTTCATCTAGATCATAGATACTTTCTAATTTTTTCTCGATGGAAACCTTTTCTTTCCCCTTGGACATTAGCCACTTTGGAATGGACAATAAGTAGAAAGAACACTAGTAATGGGTGGAACTTGAAGTAATTAGACTCAAACTAAAGCTACATATGTATGAAAAACCACAAAATTTAAGAGATTACACATATATTTCAAATTAAATGGAGGTTTTTTTTTGTTCTCAAGAGAAAATTACAGAGGGATGATATATACACAGACTCTGTATATTGTTACTCACTATTGATACCAAATGTTTTTATGGGCATGGCCCATAAATACCTTTTCACGACATGGATAGGATCCTTGACTCCTTCATCCATCAAACATTGAGTATGTTTCACTCTTAGAGATCCCATTTCTTCCATGGTTCTTTCCAATTCTCCTTGTATCTCCCCTCATTTATCTCTTCTTCACAACCTCCATTTATTTCAATGGGATTGTATTGGAATGAAAACCATCACAATGGTTTGTTTCCCTTTCCAATTTTTTCAAAAATAAACAAAATAAAATAAAACAAAGGCATGCTTATCAAAATATTTATAAGGTTTAAAAAAGATCCAATTCAGATAACACCTCATTTGAAGGATTTTGTCCCCAAACGTTGTACCATTACTTGGACATGGAAGCATATGACCTCCATTTTCCTCTCCATATCCACCATTTCACTTCTAACAAAGGTTGAATTTTTCTTTCTTGTATACCCCTGTTTTGGTGCTAACGATGTTATCCTCTCTCTCTCTCTCTCTCTCTCTCTCTCTCTCTCTCTCTCTCTCTCTCTCTTGGTGTGCTTTGATGAAGTAGTCTTTGCCACCCTTGAAGAATCAATACTTTTTTTCTCTATTGTATAAGGTAGCATCCCTATCCCATAGGTATGTTATAAAAAACATCACTTCACAAGTGTGTAATGGTGCAACTTTGCATTCTACTTCATCAACACAATTCACACTAATGACAAACTTGGTTTTACATCTCCAAGTTATTCTTATGACAGTTTTCCCTTACAACCATACTAGTGAACTTGGATACACTAGTCAACGATTTCTAGGCCAAGCTCATCAACTAATGTTTCAGAAACCAAATTACATTGAGAACCATTATTAAACATAGAATTTTCCTTTTGATTCTTCACTTGAAATTTGATTTGGAATAGTTCATGTTCATCTCCATTTACTTTTGGCTACTACAATGTGGTGGAAACTATGGCTTCATATAGATCAGAGATACTTTCTAATTTTGTCTTGATGGATACATTTTATTTCCCCTTGGACATTATCCACTTTGGATGAAATTCCCAATGAAGCTTCCAACACTTATCTTCGGTGTTCCCATCCACATCATAATTTTTTCAAATCCTATTAGGTTCCCTCATTTTCTTAGCCATGGTTACCATTTTATTGTCTCTTCTCTTGTCGGTTTCTTCTTGGCTCTTGTGTTGCTTCCCCTTCTTGGAGTCCAACTCAATATAGATAGCCTTCTCACTCACCTCATCTATTTTTTTTACACAATGAAGTTGTGATTGTCTTTGGATATGGATATGGACGGAAATTCCTCTAAGGTGCTTCACCACCACTCCTGTCTCCTCCTACCCAACTTGATGGCCTACCTCATGAATTCAAAAATATATTCTTGAACTCCTTGTCCTTATTCTTTCCAAATATATTGTCATTTAATGAGATTCTCCTCATCATAGCCTATGGGATAGAATGGTGACTTTAGTAATTCCTTGAAGTCCCATGATTTCGTAAACATGAGCTTCTTAGTTATCCTTAACGTATCCACATAAGTATCCCACCACACTAGAGCATGCCTAGTCATCTTCAATCGAACAAAGGAAATATATTGTGTTTATTGGATTCGATAAAGGATAAAGTAAACATCCAATTCCTTCAACTAGCTATCCAAGACCTCAACAATAGTTTTTCCATCACACATGGGTATTTCAATTTTTTCTTCAACATTGAAAGGAATAGAGGAAGATAAATTTTAAAAAATGGATTTTACCTGAATCATTGCACGTGGGATCTTCTTGGTGTGGATTATCTTCTTTATGCTTAGTTTTTGTTGAGTTTTGTTCCCTATATTTCTTCATTCACAGGTGCATCACCAATTTTGTCAATATCACAATGTTATTCTCTAGCCAGGAAAATATGACCTCCTGGTCTCCCTTGTCATGTTCCTCATGAGGACTTTGTCAAATTTAGAGGTAAAGAAGCAAAAAAACAAAAGAAAACAATGATGCGGGAAAGTTATGGTGTTTAGTGTACCTTTATCACTATTGCAGTTAATATAGATTACAATGAAACTAAAATACAAGACGGATCTCAATGGATATCTGAGAAAACTATAGAAAACATTAACTCAACTGAGAGACTAACTGAAGTCTAACTAAAATAATTTTATGCACTGTAAGACAATGTGACATGGATATTAATTCTAACACACCCTCTTAATCTCAACTATTACATTATTCAACACTTACAATTCTGAAGTGTTGTCTTTGAAATTCAAAAACAATTTTTCCTAATAGTTTAGTAAAGATGTATGTGAGTTGATCTCTTGATCCACATAATTGAATAGAAATATCCTCGGTATTGACAAGATCTCGAATGAAGTGAAAGTGAGTGTCAATGTGTTTCATTTTCTCATGAGACACATGATTCTTTCACAATGCGATCACTGAGTTGTTGTCTTAAAAAATAGGAGTTGGCTCATTTTTCATATGTGCTATATCATTCAAGAGTGCTCTCATCCATACTGTTTGGAAATATAATGAGATTGAAACTACACATTCTTCCTTTGTTGAATATATTGCAACTATGGGTTGTTTCTTGGATGCCCATGAAATCAAATTCATTCCCAAATGAAAAGCATAACCATATGTGCTTTTCCTACCATATATGTTTCCTGCAAAGTCAATGTCCATGTACCCTGTAAGTGAATGATATTCAGAAGTTGTGTACCACAATCCATAATTGATTTTCCCTGCAACATACCTTAGGATTCATTTTCCAAATTTCTAGTGTGAATCCTTGGGGGATTCCATAAATTTGGAAACAAAACTTGTTTGATACATAATATTGGGTTTGGTTGCAGTAAGGTACATGAGACTACCTACCGACCTTTTATTTAACGTTGAATCAATTATTGATCCTTCATCTTGTTTTCTCAATTATGTTCCTAGTTCTATATGAGTTTATCTTGGTTTGCATTTATCCATTTGAACCCTTTTCAGAATGTCTATAAAATACTTTTGTCCACACACAAAAATACCATGGGTAGATTGATCAACTTCAATTCCCAAAAAGTATTTCATGAGATCAAGATCAATCATATCAATTTGTTTTTCATGGTAGCTTTAAATTCTTCTAACATAATATTTTTAGAGTATATCATATCATCAACATAGATACAAACAAAGATAATTTTATCTTCTTGATTTAATTTTGTATAAAGAGTGGGCTCATTACTGCTTTGGTGGAATCCACTGTTGATAAGGTAACAGTCAATTCGACTATACCAAGTTCATGGAGCTTGCTTCAATACATACATGGATTTCTTCAACTTGTACACTTGATTCTCTTGTCCTTTGACCTCAAATCCAGGTGGTTGATCTACATATACTTCTTCTTGCAATATGCCATTTAAAAATTCCGACATTACATCCAATTGGAAGACTAACCATTTTTTTTTATTTGCAATGGTTAAAATGGTTCTTATTGTATCTAACCTTGATACTATAGCAAAGTTTTCACGATAGTATATGCCAATTTGTTGAGAGAAACCTTTGGAAACTAGCCTTGCCTTATGCTTCTCAATTTTTCCTTTTTCATTTAGTTTTGTTTTGTACACCCACTTGACACCTGTGCTAGTTTTTTCTACTGTCAGATCAACAAGATCCCAATTTTTGTTCCTTCTTATGGCTTCAATTTCATGCTTCATGGATTGTACCTAATGATCCTCTTTTACTACTTCAAAGTAAGTTGGTTCACATGATAGTAAGGAAAAATGACTTTGTTTCTCAATGGCATTGTTTTTCTCATAAATTTTTCTTATGCTTCGTGTTCTCTGATTTTTTATAGAAGCAGTTGATTCACTGTTGGAAGAAGAACCATTTCCAGAATGTTCTTGTTGTCTTTGTACCTGTAATCTTGGCAGTCTTGGTGGATGTGCTTACCTCTCTGGATTTTCTGTTTTTTCATCAATTTGATGTAGTGGATTTTGACTATCCAATGTTTCATTTTCTTTCTTACTCCATGATTTATTCTCTAAGAATTTTACATCCCTTGTCACCAAAAATTTCTTGGTGACTAGATTTTATAATTTGTAGGCTTTTGATTATTTATTGTATTCTATGAAGATGTATTTTTTACTCCTGTTGTCAAGTTTATTTCTCATGTCTTCAAGGATATGTGCAAAAGTAATGCAGTAAAAAATTATGAAGTGAGAGACATTTAACTTTGTGCCACCGCATGCCTCTTGAGGCACTTTATATTTTTCACTTGTTGTTGGATATTTGTTCAAGATGTAAACTGAACAAGCAATATGTTTATCCCAATAGTCATTCAAGAATGTTTTTTCTCTGAGGATACTCCTGCCCATGTTCATGATGGTTTGTTTTTTCCTTTCAGCCACTCTATTTTGTTGTGGAGTATATTTGGTTGTATTTTTCATTATAATTCCATGATATCTACAAAAATATGTGAAATCCTTTGAATTACATTCTCCTCCTCCATCTGAATTGATCAATTTAAAAAAAATTCCACTCTCTTTTCCTACTTCATCTTTGAATTTTTTGAACCTTGAAAATGTTTCAGACTTATTTTTAAGAAAGTAAATCCAAATTTTCCTATTGAAATCATCAATAAAGGCCAGACAATAAAAAATTCCACAAATGGATTGGGTTTGTATTGGTCCACAAATCTCTCTACGAAGAAATTCTAAATATTATTTTGCTTTATGGGAGGATGTTGGAAATTTGTCTCTTTTACGCTTTCCAAGTATACAACTTTCACAAGGATTGTCTTTTTCTTTCAAAACAAAGAGACCTTTGACCATTGAGTGTTTTTGGAGAAGACTAAGACTCCTAAAAGGGAGATGACCAAACCTAGAATGCCATAATAGATTTTCATCTTTGTTTAAAACATTTTGGGCATATGGCTAGGAAAAATTTACGCTTCTTAAATTTAATGGAAACATCCTATTCTTGGTCATTTGAATTTTGCAATGATTTTCCTATTGGGTGGTTTATCTAAAATTAAGCACGTTGAGTCTTTAAATATGACAGAATAGCCATGCTCTATCAGTTGTCCTACACTTATGAGAATGTGTTTAAAGTTTGGAACATAATAGACAACATGTATGTCTTTCTTATGATATTGTTTAGTTAAAACATACACAATACTTTTTCCTCAATCTTTGACTTAAGAATCATCACCTAGAATACTTTCAAATTTGATAGAAGTATCAATTCTATAAATTGGTTTTTTTTACCTGTCATATGATTTCTACAACTATTGTCCAACAACCAAAGGTCCTTGGTGTGACCTTCTTCAGAGGTATGGCAGGAAAGGAACATTGTTTTAGAAGTCTCTCCTTCATTATTAAAGACATTTGTTCTTCCTTTATTTTTTTTTGACTACTTCTTTCTCCATTCACTCTCATAGTGACCATACTTTTTGCAATAATAGAATTGGATTCTTGGTTTGTCTGTCCATTTTCTTCCTCTCTCTCTTTGATTCTCTAAGTTTTTAGACTGTTGTGATTGTCCTGAGTGTTCATTTTTGGGTGTTTATTCTGCATGATAATTACCTCCACCTCTTTTTCTTCTACCTATGTTTCCTCTCCCTGTGCCTCTTTGATAGAAGTTTGTGTCTTGAAAACATGTTCCAAATACCCTTCTTCCAAGTTAAGTGTAGTTACCTAGTGATCCCATTAGTTCTTCTACTTAGAAAATAGATAGATCTTTGGATTCTTAAATAGAATTTACAACCATTTCAAATTTCTTGGGTAACCTTCTCATCTATTTTTCAACAATCCTATGATATTCAATTTATTCACCATGAATCCTTATCTAATTTATAATAATTCCCATCACTCTGGTCATGAACTGGTCAACATTCTCTTTCTTAATCATATTTAGAGTTTCATATTGAGTTCTTAAAGTTTGAAGTTTTTCTATCTTCACCTTATCATTAACCTAGTAAGCTAATGAGAATATCCCAAGTTTGTTTTGTAGTGGAAACACTAGTTATCTTTGAATTTTGAATCCAATAATTGGCTTTGTTTTCATTCTTCCTATGTTCTGCAAGAGAATTTTTTTGTGCATTTGTCATGGCATTTAGGTGTGTTGTGGGTGGCTTTGTGAAGCTGCTTTCCATTGGTTCCCTACATTCATGAGCTTGGAGGAAATATTTCATCCTCAAATACCAGAACTCATAATTCTTGCCAACAAGCATTGGTCCTTGGGTCAGCCATAAATTACTAGAGAAAGCCATATTAAAAAGAATTCTCAAAATTGTAGATTTAAAAAAAAATACCTTGGTAGATTGTACCTTTATAAATTCTTTGTGGCTCCGCCTGTGCGCCTGTTCTCTAAATCTATCAAAATCACCACTGATACTTAAAAACAAAAATCTTTTACAACTCCCCGCCAAATCAAGCAAATACTTCCTTTTGCCAAGTTGGAGCATACATCAAGGTTTTCCTTTGACGCGAGAAATCATTCATAATTGTTCAGAATATGTGGCTCCAATCCCATTCTTTCACCTTTATTGACTTCGCCTTCCTCGTAGGTTTTCAACGTGCTAAGAGAGAAAGCTCCCAAAATTCGAGTCGGGTTGATGCCAGTTCCTGTGGAGCTTCCCATGCGGAGGGCTTGTGCCACAATGGGCGCGATTCTCCAACCTCCGGGAGAGGCTTCCGCAACTGCATTTTTATGGGAATCTCTAAAATAATGGGGCAAAATCAAACAAATTATTAATGACGATCACTTCATATGGCTCGAGGAAGAGCCGTAGGGTAGTTGCGAAAGAGGCATAGAACAATGTTGAGGAATTCGTGACAAAAAATTATGAGAAAAGTTTTTCAATTCGCCGCTCAACCAGACCATTGGAGGGATGACTTCTTCGTGGTTACTCAGAGCTTTTGTTACACTAGTTATAGGGCCGATCCAATTACACGGGTCATGGGGGTTACCGCGATCTGAATCCACCTTGCCCCCGAATTAATGAACCATCGGGTTCGGTCCTTCGTTGCTCCTAGAGTTCAGGCCGGTTGTTAATTTGCACTTCATTCATCATTTCATGAGGGAGAGAGCCACCAGAACTTTAACCATGCGATACGATTACGTCGGCCCGCTTTCCCACTAGAGTGCTCGTCCAACCCACCAACGGAAGGGAAACAATGCACAAAATCTTTAAGGATTTGGAAAAGGTGAAGTTCTGTTAGCATCAATTTTTAAAATAATTAAAAAGTACCTAGGAAAGTGTTTCTCATCACCTAGGGGCTTAAGGGGTGAAAAAATTCCTAATGTGGACTTTAGTCATTGAATTTATAAGATGTAAATTAAAAATGATTTTTTCGACTTAGAGAAAGTGGGTGAATTAAGTGATTTAATCTCCACCACTCATCTCATCTAATCTCAACCATTGGATGATATGACTTTTCACCTTCCCTCTATTGAGTCAATTAGGGTAGGAGGTCGCACCCATTCTTGGGTTGCTCATGCATTTTGAGAGAGAAATAGAGAGGAGGTTGAGCTTGAGGAAAGAGAGACCATTTGCAGAGTTGGAAGAATTATTTTGAAGGCAACAAGATAGCATGCAAATTGAGGCAAGGTATAGCACAAAATCAAGGTGAAAGTACAATACAGTGATTTGGCCATACTATACAGATTTTTGGGAATCCGTACTGCTGATTTTTGGCACAATTTTTTAGGAAAAGTACAACAACTTTATTGAGGCCATACAGTACGGATTTTGAGAGTCCGTACAATTGTAAAAGTGGGCAGTCTATACAACATAGAGACAACAAAAATTCCAAGGTTGCGTGGCACTATTTTTGCTGTTCATTTAGTTCAGAAAAATCCATCAAACAAACTCAGGAAAAGGTGCAGGATTTTCTAGATAGTTGGTGCAGACCCCCCTCCTCTCCAAGGGCTGTGTGACCTCCCGGTCTTAGGATCTTCTCAAGGCTGAATTGAAACAGTCTTAGATTCCCTGCTGGAACCTCTAAGAAACAATCCACAAGTCTTTGCAAAACTCCACTCGCGTGTAAAAATGCTAAAATGCAAGTCTCCCCCAAGTGACCACACCCATGACCATGCGCTTAACTAAAAAGGTGCATCACGACTTCGGTTATCGGCGATATGAGTCAATCGACTCCTCATCCTTCGAACTCCCGAGTCACGAAATTGCAAAATTTCGGAGCCTCGGATCAACTGTCCACAAAAGTTCTCTAGCCAACGGTTGTGATCGAATCGCGATTTCGCTTTTCACAAGTTCTTACAACCTTCTACCTCCAACTCCTTGATTCACGAATTAGAGAAAAAGTGATCCATCGCCATGTGTCCACCCTCGATGAACGGTTACAATTATTTCGCGAATTCAGATTTCATGAATTCTCTAGGACTACACTTTTTTTACCTTCTTCAACTTACAAGTCAGTGAAACGATAATCTGTTGCCACGTGTCCCTTCAATGGATGGTCCAGATGATTTCGGGATTTCGCATATTGGGGTTTCGTGATTTTCTATTCTATTTCTCCCAATTTCTTTAATGTTGCGAAATTCTGATGAGTCTTCGCGCTAACTGGTGCGTTGTTTCTCCGAAATCTTACAGTTTAGAAAGTTTCGGCTCTTTCCAAATGGATCTCAACCCTCAATCTTCCTTTGGGCTTTCAATCTCTAAGTTCCTTCTCTGAACACTTCAAGTCTTCAAAACTTAGAAATTATTCTAAGTATTTCTTCTCGACAATTAAGACCACTATTCCTCCTGATCTTTATCAATGAAACTTGACTTCGACCCTTCACACACTTGCATTCTATTTCTTTGTCAAAAGACTTCTTGACACCCTCCTAGCATACTCTGTGCTCAATCCCCTGAGCATTCAAACTTTTAACACAAGTTTGTTCTTGTGTGCACTTCTTGCATTCAGTTTGCACACTTTGCATATGAAATTTCTCCGCTATCTCCTCTGAGCTTTAAGTCAAAAAAGACTTATTCACATGCATTCCTTGCACTCTGCATGCACTCCTTGCATAATCTTACAGAAGAAAAACAATTGAACTCATTCAATTACTCATTTACTCACTCACTATGAATATCACACATTCACAATGCAAAACTACACAGTCAAACTATAAACAATATTAACACTGTGTATTCGGGTCAATTTCCTCTATTCTATTCATTTCAAAGAGAAAACATAAATATAGTCGCTATCTCCTACAACCACAAACTGAAAATTTGTCTAAATACCCAGATCTTTCTCGCTCTTCTCCCTTCAATCTAAATACTATTACATCTTCACTAAGGTGGTTACCTACTCTACTGACTTAATACAATTTAATCACTAATGTGGGCATTTATCCTACACTTGTAATACATTACAGTCGTGTAAGGATTTACATTAATTCCGTCATTTCAAACAGTGGCCCAATTTTACAAAACCAAAATTAACTAACGAGAATTCCAAAACAAATATTCACACCACTATCAACGGGTTAAAGGTTGGTTTAGCTCTTTCAAGGTGTTGAAGTGTCAATTTGCTTCCATGTCCTCACTTTCTTTTATTTCACAATGATACTCCTGCATCATAATCCTCTGGACAAAATATTCATGGACTCCTATCCATGATCTCCCGCATTGTTTTTCCATGTTTCAAAATATCAGTTTCAGTTACCCAACTTGAATCTTCCACAAGGTGATCCTTCCATTTTATCAAATATTTAGGATACATCTTTCTTCTAGTTTTCCTTCCAACTCTCTGTTCTAAATTTTTTTCCATCTGAGGTTTTTCTACAGTAGGCGTCTTCTCTTCCCATTGATTCTCTTCTTGATCATCCAATTCTTCTGTGTCATCTCTGTTATAAGGATACAAATCTGCAACATTGAATATCGATGATATTCCAACATTGTCTAGCAACACCATCTCATAAGCATTTGCTACAAATTTTCTAAAGATCTTTCATGGTCCTATCTTCTTCATCTTCAATTTATTATATGTTCCTCTTGGAAACCTCTCCTTCCTCAAATGAGAAAAAACTTAATCTCTCACTTCAAATTGAACTTCTCTTCTTTTCTCATCAACTTTGTCCTTATACTTTTGATCACTATCATGTATCTGCCTCCTAACTTGATCATGAAGTCTTTTCATTCCTGTAGAAAAATTGTCTTCTCCAACACTCCTGAATTCATATTGTTTCAATTCTCTCAATTCTGCAACTCCTCTTAGTTGTCTTCCATATACTATCTCAAGTGGACTTTTTTCAGTGCTTCTATTAACTGAATTATTAAATGCAAATTCTGTTTGTGCCAGAATCTGATCCCACTGACAACCTTGTTCAGTGATTAAAACCCTTAACAAATTTCCCAGACTCTTATTCACCACTTCAGTCTGTCCATCTGTCTGAGGGTGATATGTTGAACTAAAGGATAAGTTATCTCCCAACCTCTTCCATAGAGTCCTCCAAAAGTGTCCCATGAACTTAGTGTCTCTGTCTGAAACTATGCTTCTAGGCAATCCATGCAATCTCACAACTTCTCTGAAAAACAAATTGGCTATGTGTGTAGCATCATTTTTTTTTTCTGGCATGGTATGAAATGTGCCATCTTGGAAAATCTATCAACCATAACAAATAGGGAATCACTTCCCTTCTAGGTTCTAGGTAATCCCAATACAAAATCCATACTAATTGCATCCCAAGGCCTTCCTGAAATAGGCAATGGTTGATACAAACCAGTGTTTTGTCTCTTCCCTTTTGCATGTTGACAAATCTTACATCAGTCTACAATTTTTTTCACATCTTCCCTCATACCTGACCAATAATACAAACTATTCAACTGCACAAATGTTTTGTCATGACCAAAATGTCCGACTAAACCTCCACTATGTTTTTCCTTCAACAAATTATCTCTCATTGAACATCTTGGTATGCACAATTGGCTTCCTTTAAACAACAATCCATCATGGATCAAATACTATGACCATGAGTTGTTATTCCTCAACAAAGGATTTTCATATGCTTCATAAGCCTCCTTAAAATCTAGATCTTCCTGATACATTTCCTTTAGGTCCTCAAACCCTATGGTCTTCACTTGAAATTCCTGTATAACCAAACATCTCCTGCTCAAAGCATCTGCAACTTTGTTAGCACTTCCATAAATATGTTTAATGACAAAAGTAAAATTATGCATGAATTCTACCCACTTAGCATGCCTCTGCTTCAACTTCTCTTGCCTAGTAAAAAATTGCAAATCTTGATTATCACTATACAAGACAAACTCCTTTGGAATTAAATAATGTCTCCATTTTTTCAAATCTTGAATCACTGCATAAAATTCTTTGTCATACGTTGAATATTTCTCCTTAGCATCATTCAACTTCTCACTAAAATAAATAATTGGCCTATTATCTTGACTCATAAATGCTCTAATGGCTATTCCACTTGCATCACACCTCACTTGAAATGTCTTTCCAAAATCTAGTAAAACCAGAACTGGTTGTTCTGTTATCTTCTTTTTCAATACTCTAAAGCTTTTCTCAGCCTCCTCTGTCCAATTAAAAGAGTTATGTTTCTTCTTCACAGTGTTCATCATGGGTGCACATATACCACTAAAATTTATGATAAACTTTCTATAAAAACTTGCTAAATCATGGAAACTTCTCACCTCAAATATGCTCCTAGGTGACAACCATTATTTGATTGCTCTCACCTTTTCTAGATCCATTTTCAATTCATTTAAATAGATCACAAAACCCAAATATATGAGCTCTGTCTTCATAAAATAACTTTTCTTCAAGTTCATTAACAACGTTTCTTGCTACAATTTCCTCATCACTAATGTCAAGTGCTTTAAATGTTCATCATCTATTTTGTTGAAAACTAATATATCATCCAGATATACAATGACAAATTTACCTATGAAATCCTTTAGTACTTCATTCATCAACCTCATAAATGTACTTGGAGCATGTGTCAATCCAAATGGCATGACCAACCATTCAAACAAACCTTCATTTGTCTTGAATTTTTTCTTCCACTCATCTCCCTCTCTCATTCTTATCTGATGATATCCACTCTTCAAGCCTATTTTTGAAAAATAACTTGCTCCATTCAAACAGTCCATCAAATAATCCATCTTGGGTAAAAGAAATCTATACCTGATGGTAATCTTGTTGATGGATCTGGAATCTGTACACATTCTCCATCCTTCATCCTTCTTTGGACTCAATACAGTTGGTATTGCACATGGGATCAGACTTTCCCTAACTAAACCTTTATCCAACAATTCCTGAAGTTGATTATTAAATTCTTCATTCTCTCGAGGTGTCAATCTATACACTGCTTTATTTGGTAAACTAGCTCCTGGAATTAAGTCAATCTGATGGCTAATACCCCTAATAAGTGGTAATGAGCAAGACAACTCATCCACTACTATGTCAGCAAAATTCTCCAACAATTCTTGGATCTCTTCATGTAAATCATCCACAGAAGTATTGGTAAGGATAACTCTTGGCTTCCTTACTACAACAAATTGCATTTCCTGATCTTTCTTGACCTCCCTCAAGAGTTCCTTCCCACTCACGAGAAGTATTCTTGTGTTGGCTTCTTCCTTTTCTTTCTTTTCTTCTATTGGCAGTAAAATGTGGGTTCTACCATTTTTCTCCAGAGTATAAGTATTTTTTCTCCCATCATGAATAACATTCCTATCAAACTTGTAGTGTCCCCAAGGCCGAGTCCCATTGCAGATCATGTTATATGCAAAGAATTGTAAATATGTTCTATAGGCTGGTGAGCCAAGTTTTGAATAAGCTGTAGGCTTATTAGTTTTGTTAGGCCAGGGAGCCTAAGTGCTGAAGGCCAGGAGCCTGTTGATGTACTTGTATGTATGCAGGTCAATTAATAAAATATAAATATCACCAGTGCAGACCGTCGACGATGAAAGAGTGATGGGGGACTGAGCGTCCACAGAGTGGGCAAGGAACTAGGGGCTGGAAGGTGGGAAAGGGGCTGAGGGTAGAGCCTAGGGGCTAAGCCTAGGGGGCTTAGGCCTGGAATAATATTTTATTATTATTCCTAAAAATCCGTGTGCACATTATGTTAACCTAAGTCCTTTGGAAGGGCCCGTGATTTCCTAAGTGGTGGGAGAGGGGCGTACGGATGGAACACATGCAGTTCCCAGGGTGACAAGTGTCAACCCTGGTGCATGCAAATATAAGCATCGAGCTGAACCGTGAGTGGGAATCTTCCTCCATTCGAACCCGAACCTCTGTGCGTGGAACCGGTACGACCTCTGTCGAATATCGGGATTATCTCTGAAACCGTTAGCCTGTGTTGTGCTGAGGAATGCGTGTACACCCTGGTCCAGCGAGCGTGGAGATTGTGTTTGTTCTTGAGAAATTTCGTGTGCGCATTTCCTGAACTGAAATCCCTGTGTTGAGCTCGGGTGGGAGAACCTAGTAGCTGTATGTAAATGCTGAGCTAACCTGTGCATGGAGCCTGCTCCGAAAATCATCCCGTGAGATTATCCTGTGACAGCTGAACCTTTTTGAAAAGCCTTGTCTGTGTTTTCCCGTGGAATGTTTTGATTGCGCAGTGCTGGACTGCGTGAGGCTTGTGGGCCTATGAGCGACTCCTCCAGGTGAGGAAGTGCGCAGAGGGAGAAGAGAACTCCTGGAAGGAATCCCTGTAGCTGCCTTG
>JZKD02S2433098.1:952284-976959 GCA_000966675.3 Picea glauca
TAAATGCATGTGCTTATAATTCCTTTACCAATTATGTAAACATTCATGTATAATGGTAAATTGAGGGGTTTGGAAACCTGGGTAGCAAATTGGTACGCTACAAATTGGTATCAGATCAATTGGTACACTACAAAACTACCATGGTCTCCCCAACAAAATATCACAAACATCCATAGGAATTACATCACACAGAATCTCATCTTTATAGCCTCCTATTTTAAATTCAACTTTGCATTGTTGACTTACCATTACTTGATGTCCTTTCTACAGCCACAATACTTTGTATGGACTTGGGTGTGTATTTGTCTCCAGCTTCAAATTCTCCACCATCTCTTCTGATACCAAATTATCAGTACTCCCATTGTCTATAATCATCTTGCAAACTTTTTCCTTTGTCCGACAAGCAGTCCTGAACAACATTGTTCACTGAACTGAGTCTTCTATCTCTTTCTCTGGATTTAGAAGAACTTTCCTCATCATAAGATTTTGTCCTCCTTCTATTGCCTTTGCTTCCATATTCTTCTAAGATTCATAAATGTGTTCTTCTCCTTCTCTCTTCCTCTCGGGACATTCCCAAGACATATTCCCTATCTTTCCACAAGCATAGCATTTAACTCCACCTCCTCTACTTCTTCCTCTTCCTCAAGGGAAATAATTTCTCCCACCAAATGGTCTTTTTTGGGAACTTCCTCCTCTTTCAAAATGACCATATAATTTCTCATTCTCATCCTTAAATTTCGGTGCCTTATCATAGACAATTCCCTTACCTCTATTTAAGCCTCGGCTTCTATTTCATTGGCTCTAGCTTCTGGCCAAACTTTCTTCTGCCTCGGTATAATCTGATAAGCATATTCCAGTGTCCTCATAGTCATCATGTTGATTTCATCCTGAATTTCATACCTCAAACCATTTATATACCTAGAAACTTTTTCATCATCGTTCTCTCTTTGTCTAGTCCTAATATTCAGCCTATAAAATTCTTTTGTATACACTTTCACTATCATACCCCTCTACCTCATATTCTACAATTTTCTTAACATCTCTATCTGATAATCCCTTGGTATGAGTTTATCCTTCAATTTGGCTACCATCATGTGCCAATTCTTTATCTTTGGTTTTCCTTTGCTACTTCTTTCTTCCCACAGTTCATCCCACCACAGTGTTGCATGTCCTTTCATTCTTGTGACAACATCTCTCACCTTCCTTCCTTCATCGACCTCTTCATAATCAAAATACTTATCCAGGGACCTTATCCAGTCCAACAACTTTTTGGAATCCAAGTTACCTTCATACATTGGAACGTTCATCTTTTCTCTAGCCCCCAACTTCACAACAACTTTCAGTAAGTGTTCTTCAGCCACACCTTCCCCTATAATTTCTTCAACTTCTATTTCTTCATTTTCTTCATCACTGACATCTTCAGCGACAGGTTTTCTCCTTTGTATAGCTTCCATTGCTTCCAACCTTATGCGAAGTTCTCTCATTTCTCTTCCTACAACATGATTTTCCATAGGTGGTCTTGTGTGTATCCTCGGCGACATCACTTGAACTGTTCCTAACACACTGATTTCAACTTCAAATATTTTTCAGGCTCTGATACCACTTGGTGGAGACCCCCCTCCTCTCCAATGACTATGCAACCTCCCGGTCTTAGGATCTTGTCAAGGATGAATTGAAACAGTCTTAGATTCCCTACTGGAACCTCTAAGAAACAATCCACAGGTCTTTGCAAAACTCCACTCGCATGTACAAGAGATAAAACACAAGTCTCCACCAAGTGACCACACCTGTGACCACGCGCTTAACTGAAAAGGCACATCGCGACTTCGGTTATCAACGATATGAGTCAATCGACTCCTCGTACTTCGAAGTCCTAAGTCACGAAATTGTGAAATTCCGGAGCCTCAAATCAACGATCTGCAAAAGTTCTCCAGCCAACAACTGTGATTGAAACGAGATTTTGCATTTCATGAGTTCTCGCAACCTTCTACCTCCAACTTCTTGATTCACAAATTAGAGAAACAATGATCCATCTCCACGTGTCCACCCTTGATGAACAATTACAATTATTTGGTGAATTCAGATTTCACGAATTCTCCATGACTCCACCTTTTTTACCTTCTTCAACTTGCAAGTCAACGAAACGATAATCTGTCACCATGTGTCCCTTCAACGGGTGGTCCTGATGATTTCAGGATTTTTCATATCGAGGTTTCGTGAGTTTTTATTCTATTTCTCCCAATTTATTTAATCTTGCGAAATTCCAATGAGTCTTTGCACTAACCGGTGCATTGTTTCTCCGAAATATGACAGTTTAGAAAGTTTCAACTCTTCCCAAATGCATCTCAACCCTCGATATTCCTTTGGGATTTCAATCTCTGTGTTCCTTCTCTTAACACTTCAAGTCTTCAAAACTTATAAATTATTCTAAGTATTTCTTCTCGACGATTAAAGCCACTATTCCTCGTGATCTTTATCAATGAAACTTGACTTCAACCATTCGCACACTTGCATTCTATGTCTTTGTCAAAATACTTCCTGACATCCTCCTGGCATACTCTGCGCTGAATCCCCCGAGCATTAAAATTTTTAACACAAGTTTGTTCTTGTGCATACTTCTTGCACTCAATTTGAACATTCTGCATATGAAATTTCCTCGCTATCTCTTCTGATCTTTAAGTCGAAAAATACTTATTCACACACACTCTGTGTGCTCTGCATGCACTCCTTGAATAATCTTACAGAAGAGAAACAATTGAACTCATTCACTCACTCACTATGAACATCACACTTTCACAACACATAACTACACAGTAAAATTGTAAACAATATTAACACTATGTATTTGGGTCAATTTCCTCTGTTCTATTCATTTCAAAGAGAAAACATAAATACAGTCGCTATCTCCTACAGCTGCAAACTGAAAATTTGTCTAAAGACCCAGAGCTTCCTCACTCTTCTCCCTTCAATCTAAATACTATTACATCTTCGCTCAGGAGGTTACCTACTCTACCGAATTAATTTAAATTAATGACTAATGTGGGCATGTATCCTACACGTATAATACATTACAGTCGTGTAAGGATTTACATTAATTTTGTCATTTCAAATGGTGGCCCGGTTTTACACAACCAAAATTAATTAACGAGAATTCCAAAACAAATATTCGCACCGCTATCAGCTAGTTAAAGGTCATTTCAACTCTTTCAAGGTGTTGAAGTGTCAATTCGCTTCCACGTCCTCACTTTCTTTTATTTGACAGTGATTCTCCTACATCAATAGTCTGCACAACATTTAATGTTGTGACAACCATACACAGTACAGATTTTTGGCACATAAATTGAGGAGTAGTTTGGGATTGTTCTGAAGGAGTTTTGCTCAAGAAATTTTTGAGATAAGTTTGTAAAATTTTGCTAAGAATAAGATTGTTGTAAAATATTTTTTCTCTAAATCTCTAAATAATAAAAATCTCTCTCTCACTGGTTTTCCCCTTGTGGTTTTTTCTAGGGTCGTTGTTAGACCAAAAATATCTGTGCAAATAATTTTATGAATATTGTGTTGTTGATATATTTTATTTCTACATTAAATATTGTTCAGAATCCTCATGTTTCAGTTCTAAAAATTATGTTTATTTGTTGAGTATTTATGGTTGTTATAAATCTAGGTTTTGGGCATTAAACACTGATAAAAAACGACGAGACTTGAAACTGGGTGGGGTATGAAATTTTACATTCTATCGGAGCTAAGTTAAAGAAAAGGAAAACTTATATCAACACTATAAATAATGGGACATAAGTTACTTCACCAGAGATAATTTTGAAATTTTCATTTTCAATAGAAAAGGGTAAATAACTACCGGTTTAAGGGTTGAGGACAAACTTGATGGGGAAGTAAACTTTGGTGCTTGGAAGGAGAGGATGATCTTGTTGTTACAAAAAAGTGAGTTATGTGACATCGTTGAGAACTCCACAACAAACCCAGTGAATGTATCCACATATCCTACTCTTCTAGAAGCCTACACTAAGAAGAGTATCAAGGATAAAACAAACATCCTTGATTCTATCAAGGACCATTTGATTCCTCATGTCACTGGGAAGACAGATGCCTATGAGATGTGGGAGTCCTTGAAAAAGTTGTATCAAAGTACAAATGAGAACCAAAATATGGTTTTGAGAGAGAAACTGAAAAGCATTAAAATGACCTAGTCTAAAAACGTGGTCACATATCTTACCAGGTTGACACAGGTAAGAGATGAACTTGTAGTTGTTGGGGAGGCCATTGCTGATAGTGAAATTTTGAGGACAAAATTAAATGGAGTGACCAAACAATGATATTTTTTTGTTGAGGGCATTGTGTCTAGGGAGAACCTTCCCAAGTGGGAACGTATTTGGGATGACTTTGTTCAGGAGGAGACCGAGAGAAGTTATGTGCATGGAAGTTCATTTACTAGTAATGATGAGGAGAATGTGGATATTGCTTCTAACATCAAGAATAAATTCAAAAAGGGTCATAAGGAAAGATACAAAATGAAGAGTAGAGGCAATATGGACATCAGAAAAGTCAAGTGATTTGCATGTCACAAATTTGGGCACTATGCAGGACAATATCCTAATAAGAAGAAGATGTAGAAAACAACTTCAGTGGTGGAGGATTTTCCCACCAAGTTCGATAAGGCGTTTTCCTTAGTGGTATGTGTTATCACATAAAGTTGCTAAGGGTCACATGCAGTTGTTGTTAATACCTAAGTCTGCACCCCTACCCCGTCTCTCTCTTTTCTGCAAACCTTCCTAGAAATTTTTCCTCTTCTGGTTGATAAAGTCAGTTTCCCTTTTGTTCAATGACTTGGTTTTCCTTAGTGTCTTTCTTGACTGATTCTTTGCACCACATTTTCTATTTTTCTTGAAGGATAAAAACATATCGTGATTTGGTTCGAATTACTGGTCATCTTGTTTTCCATTGATTGATATCACAATAGCTCGTCCAATTCGTATGTTGTATGAAGAGGGGAAAAACATGAGCAAAATGAAACATTCAGAGCAGTCCATTTTGGGCTTGAAATACAAGAAAATAGATAGGTTCAACTTTAAAAGGTGGAGATCCGATGTGCAGTTCAGATTAATGGCTCTCTTGCATTCAAAGTTTCAAAGTCGTGCAAGGATTAACGACCAGACAGAAGCCCCGAAGTGTCGAATTCCCGAAGTCCCAAAGTGATGAGAGACTGCCATGTTAACTAGGAGAAATCCACTTTAGGAGATATTCATGCCCCATGTTCAAAATCTCCTGATGTACGAAGTCCTGAAGTAATGAGAGAATACCACATCAACCGATAGGAAGTTACGTCGGGAGATTTCCACACTTTACATACAAAAAATCATGAAATTTGAAGTGTAAAAAATGCTTGGCATTCATCAATTCAGACATGTGGCGTTCATCCCAGTGTTAGAAAAACAGGACCACGGAGCAATAAAATAAAACAAATGCAGAAAAAAAACACAGAAGACACACAATACAAGAGAGACATAGATTTACGTGGTTCACCCAGTGTGGGCTACGTCCACCAGAGAAATTGCAAGGTCCTTCCTTTATTATTATCCAGCAAATGAAGGGATACAACCTACAGAAAAACCCGCTGTAACTTCCTCTTCTTTCTCTCATAGTCTCCTCACTCAGAATACAATATTCACCATCATCCATAGCCGCAATACATTTCCCTCATAAAAGAGGGTTGCCTTCTAAGGAAAAAAACCCTAACATAATCTCTACCATTAGATCTGCGACCTTATAATGAACGGTCCAGATTTGGAATGAAATTACAATATAATTTTACAAGGAAAAATTTTCTTCGGGGGCGAAGCCCCCGAACCCCTGCTGGAGGCCCGCTTGCCCCCAAAGCCTCCAACTAGGGGGATAGCCCCCCCGGACCCCGCAAAGGGGGTACCCCACCTCTGTACTCTCCTGTGTGGAAGAGTGTACATACTTCTGGGGTGTAAATACTTCATGGGGTATAAACACGGCTGAAAGCAAGGACCTCTGAATTAGGAAGATAATCAGGCTCCACAACCAACACCTAGGCCTTTTGATTGTGTCATCTGCGCTTTTTCTAGGTGAAACATGTCCCTTTCTTTTCATGACACATCGAAGATATGACGTCGGGTCGTCAAGTCACTTCGGGATTTCATCCATCCTGTAAATGTTCATACTTTTCACTCAGAATCTCTCTAACCCCGAAGAGACAGAGACATGTGGCATTCATCTAGAGCTGACACATGGAACTTATTTGTTGAGGCACGTGGCACTCATATCAGGCACATTTGAGTCTGTCATCCATGCTATTTCGCGTGACATGTGTCACCCTTATTCCCATGACATGTCAACACAATGACGTCAGTCCATCACATCATATTTAGGAGATCATCCTCTGGGAGATATTCCTGCACAACAATCTAAGACCTCGAATGCCAAATTTAGTGCCATCTCTAAACATGGTTAAAAGGATTTTGGAGTTGGAGGATGGATAAAATTTAGTAGGGGCACTAAAATAAAAGGATTAATCAGATCACATATTGCAACAAGATCGACGACCACACTTCATGGTGGAGATAGAACATGCTCAAGCGTTAAAATTATAGAGCGGTCCCATAATCAAAACCATGGTATAGATAGAGAGGTTCGTGGAAGTTGGTGGAGGATTGTGGGAGTTGGAGCGGTGTGGATCCAAACCGCCCTTGAAAACTTCCGCAATCACATGCTTATAAAGGGTCCAATTCGAGAGCAACGCGTGGCAACAAAAATAGGAATTAATACAAATCATCAAAGGAAGGTCACAAGGAGAAGCATAAAATTAGTAGACTGCGACCAATGTATCACTAAACGAAAGAGTGAGGAAACTATGGAGAGGGTTCATTATGTCAAAACGACCCAGATCTCTCCTTGTTGTAATAATAAGCCTCGTCCTGATCCTAAGGAGAAATTGGTTAATGGAAGAAGGATTAGTGGTTGAAAAATTGCCTTCCCCCTTAAATGGAAGTATGGAGGTTCTGGCCAAGGAGACAAAAAATTGTCAGGCCGAAGTACCGTAGAGGGCAGTTTTTCTTGCAGGCCCAGACTGACCTACGTTTCCTTCTTCCAGAAGGAACAAGATAGGTGGAGAACCTTACAGAAGGAGATAAAATGTGTGCAAAAAGAATACACGTGAGGACATATAAGAGAAGACACATGGAACTGGAGAAGAGGTGCCCAAGCAACAATACATGTCATTCATTTTTGTTTGAGTGGTTCCAAACAAGCTCCTTGATTTTAGCAATTTGTTAGATTTGTTGGTATAGATGTTAGACTTGTCTCTTTTTGTGGATAATACTAGAATAGGAAGGCCATCTCGCACTCCTAGTTCGTGTCTATTGTTTTGATTATAAATACATCAAATGAATGATATGAGAGAGGGGATGGTTGAGCAAAGCTCTATTTTTGTAATGTTTTGACTAAACAGAGTTGTTCTCTGGTTATGTATGAGACTTGAGATATTTTCATTAATAGAAGTCAGTTTCCTTTCATCGTCTTGTTTCTTCTTATTATGAAATGATCATGATTGGATGATCCATATGAGAAGCTGTGGTTCTGGTATAATGGATGTTTGACTATAATGTTGCTATGAATGTTTTTCAGTGTTTTAAACTTTAAGTTCAAGAAGTTCTTGTGACTGCATTTTTCTTCTCCTGGCTGCTTGAAGGCCTGACGCTTATAGAAAACCTATCCACCTTCCTCACTAATTCTTCCTTCTATTCACCTTTACCCTTAAACCACTCACTGAAGTTAATCAAAACCTCATTTTCTTATGCATGATAGCCTATATTTCTGTGTTAAAACATTCTTATGTTGAGATTTGTCCATTTGACCTTTAGTCATTAATTTACATTCACAAAACTTTTTATGGGTATTAGGGTTATCCTCTTGCAATTTGAGAGTGATTCTCAGTGCTAAAATTATTGGCATTGTTTCTGAGGACGAAGCAATGAATATATATTCCTCAGGAAAGAATGACAATGATGAAATCCGCTTCTTGATGGTGAACATGAAGAGGACACACAATTGACTGCTTATATTTCACCATGGAGACTCCATTATTCAAAGATTCATAGGAAACTCCATTGGTATAATATCCGGAATATCCATGGAATCCATATTGGCTTGAAGGTATGCTTTTTTGTGATTTTTCGAACATAGTTGGTTTTCCAAATCCAATTCCCAATAGAGATGAATGGGAATGTATCCTTCCTACATTTAAAGGAAAAGATTGGGATGTTTTCAGTGAGCATCTTCTAGACTTCCATGACTTTATTCATGAACGACAGATTGTGCAAAAGGATGTCCAGATCAAGATTTTCAAATATTCATTGAAGGGAGAAGCCCATGACTAGTGTAGATATCTTTCATCTTCCAGTATCATCTCTTTGGCAGGTTTTCATGTTACATTCAATGTGTTTCTTGAAAATACATTTTCAGCTGAAAGTCTTTTTGATCATTGTTGTGATGAATTTGCAAAGTATATTCAGCATAAAGCAAACTTTTCTTCTGATTGCAAAAATGAAAATCATGTTTTTAAGGAAGATCTGAAAGATAATATGTATGGTAAAGAAATTTTTTCTCACAACCAGGTTCAATCAAGTTTTTTTCATGTGGATTATGTTCAAAATAAGAAAGATCCTAATTTATGTTTGGTTGAAATCCTTCTTGTTAGACATGAGAATATGTTTATCCCGGTGGAACATTTATGTGAAAAGGATGATAAACAAGTTTTTGAACTTACATCTATTGTGGATTTTCATATTTATGATGACTATGAAAATGATGAATATCATAAAGAAATTGTTGTAAAAGAATTTTTTTCTTAGCTCTTTCAAGAGGATTCCTATGATGTTTTTTCACCTGTGATTGAAGAGAATAATAAAGAGGTTTCTTGTCATTCTTTGCTAGATCCAAAGATTTTAGACGGCCTTCATTGTGATAGCAATATTGTAGATATGTTTGACATTATATCAAATATATATATTGTTCTTAATGTGCATCAAAACAAGGTCAATTCTTTTGAGATATCAGAAGGAAAAGAGCACATGTATGACACACAATATAGCACTATTGGATATGATCAGGAGCATTATGGAATTGATAAAGAAAAGTTGAGGCAACACCTTTTCTCTTCAAATCAACTGGTATTTTGTCATATTGTTTATGATCCAATAGCTATCTACATGGAATCATTGTTCTTAGAGGTTTGAAACTTTGCAAATTTTGGGATTAAAGGAGATTTCAACTTTGAGTATTGCTTGCCAATGTTTTTTCTGCTGCAACAATTTTATCTTGTTTTCATTTATTCATTTACCTGCAAAGAAGAAAACCATTTTGTTAGTAAATTGATCACATGGCAGAATTGTAAATTCTCTTTTACATGATCATATTGATTATGTTGATTAGGAGTAGTAGTGTGAAGAATAATATCATCTTATGGGCATTTCATTTTAGTTTTTTTTTTATATTGAAATAAGACCCCATGTCCCTAGGATAAGACATTGAAGCTTCTTGTTCTTGGCGGCTCATAGGGAGCATGCCATCCCCTATGGAGCCAATGTTATCCCATAAGGTTGTTAAGGGTCACATGTAGTTGTTGTTAAGACCTAAGTCTAAGCCCCTACCCCATTTCTTTCTTTTCCACTTACCTTCCTAGAAATATTTTATCTTCTGGTTGATAAAGTATGTTTCCCTTTTGTTCAATGACTTGGCTTTCCTTAGTGTCTTGCTTGACTAATATTTTGGTCCAAGTTTTATTTTTTTTCTTGAAGGATAAACACATATCGTGATTTGGTTCGAATTACTAGTCATCTTGTTTGCCATTGATTGAGCTCACAGCAGGTCATCGAAGTCCTATGTTGTATGCACAGGGAAAAACCATGAGAAAAATGAAGCATTCAGAGCAATCCATTTCGATCTTGAAATACAAGAAAATAGAGAGGTTCAATTTTCATTGGTGGAGATCCCATGTATAGTTTAGATTAACAACTCTTGGGCATTTAGAGTTTCAAAGTCGCGCAAGGATTAACAACCAAACAGAAGCCCCGAAGTGTCGAAGTCCTGAATTCCCAAAGTGACAAGAGACTGCCACATCAACCAGGATAAAGTCACTTCAGGAGATATTCATGCCCTGTGTTCAAAATCTCTCGAAGCCCAAAGTCCCAAAGTAACGAGAGACTTCCACGTCAACCAAGAGAAAGTTACTTCGGGAGATTTCCATGCTTTACATACAGAAAATCTCGAACCCCAAAGTGTCGAAAATGATTGGCACTCATCAGTTCAAACATGTGGCATTCATCCCAGGCCCTTTGATTGCATCATCTATGCTTTTTCCAGGTGACACATTTCCCTTTATTTTCATGACACGTCGACGATGTGACGTTGGGTCATCACGTCACTCTAGGAGTTTGGCCATCCACTAGATGTTCATACTTTTAACTTAGAATATCTCGAACCACGAAGAGTCAGAGACATGTGGAATTCATTTGGAGCTGACACATGGTGCTTATCTGTTAAGGCACATGGCACTCATTTCAGGAACATTTGAGTCTTTCATCTGTGTTATTTTACATGACATTTGTCATCCTTCTTTCCATGACACGTCAGCATAATGGCATCAGGCCACCACATTAGATTTTGGAGATCATCCTCCAGGAGATATTCCTTCTCAACATTAAAATCTCCCGAACGCTGAATTTGGCACCATCTCTAAACATGGTTAAAAGGATTATGTAGATGGCGGATGAATAAAATTTAGCAAGGGTACTAAAATTTCAGGGTTACCCAATGTTGGCACAGGGGCAGAACCAGGGTTCATCTCCAAGAGAACACCAACAATCCCTAAATAATGGCCCTTTCGAAAACATCTGTGAAGCATATGCAGTCTCACCTGAAGTATTTATGAGGGGGCTCTAGGACAGATATGTCTACAACCAAATGGAACATCAAGTGGATCTAACAGAAGAACAACACATCATTCATAAATCACTTATCATCTTAGATCTACTCTACACATCTTCTTATCAGATCTAAAGTAGTAATGAAATCACAGTATATCAATGACAAGGACAGAAGATCAATCACACAAAACAAAAAATATATGTGGTTCACCCTCTCTCTATAGCTACGCCCACAAAATGATGCTATAATATATTAAGGTAAAGCATATAGTTCTTGTCTATGTTCTTAGCTAGAAGATCTCTTCTCTTATCCTCTCTTTCACTCCCCTCCCTGCACACCCAGCTGCAGGGTTGATCTTCGCACCCAACTAAAGATCTTACAATCCAAGAGGCTCTCATACTCAACACTTCTCTCTCACACAATACTCCTCTCTCTACCAACTCAATACCAACAGAAACAATAACAACATTATCGTACCCACCCAACATAGGCCCTTTAGACCTCTATTTATACATTACAATCATTCATTGACATCCTTAGGTCAAAACCTAAGTATAAAAACCCTAGATACCAAAACCCTAGGTGTCTAAAACCCTAGATCAACTTGACCCATATTTTGAGGGCTTCACCAGCCCGTCTTTCCTGTCTTTCCGCTTGCTAAGTTGTCCACACTCCTTCTTCCTTGCTTATATATCATCCTCGATCTCCTTGTCCAATGACTTTCTTTCTCGGGCTTCACTCCATCTTTTCTGCATTTTTTACTCACTTCGACCCAATAACAGTCATTGTGTCCTCCGAGAAGTTCGCTTGCTCCCTTTTCTTCCTTGATCTTTGCATACTTCCATAAACAAGGGCCAATAGGCCCCTGACACTCACCTATGCCTCATCCCAAGGCACTTTAGATCTGAGATACCTTTTTTATTTTGATTCATGACTATGCAGTGAAGCCTCTATTTTCTGCTCGATGCCTCCTCTTTTTCCCTTGTGCAAACTATCTTTTCTGTGTCTGGTACCCAGTTTCAACTACACCTGGTACCTAGACCCTTTTCTTCATGCCTTCACTGAGAGCTACGAGGCAGATGGTTTTCATTAGTAGATACCCATTTTGAGATCCAATCTAGACCCCCTGTGGTTTGGACGTCGGAGTTGATCAAGAAGGTCAAAAGAGTTGATAATGTTGTATCATGAGTAGTAGATCAATGGTTCGATAGAACCATTGGAGGGTACATCACAGAGTTCATTCTTGACATATTATAATCATACAATCAAGCCGAGAGATATTTTTTCGAGGGACCCTAAGGCACATTTTTTCATTTTCTGAAGCTGAAAATCAATATGCTATTGCATGAGAAGAACATCTTGAAGATACAATAGATTGGTCGGATCAAGAAAGGTTAATGTTCAAAAATTTGGACAACGACAGTGACACTAAAGTTGGAGATACGCGCAGTGGGAGAGTGTTCTGAGAAGTCCACCTTGCAAACCTATTTAAGAAAAACTACAAGGAGGAGGGTTTCTATAGTGGAGAAGAAGCATAACTGATAGACAAAGAACATTTAGAACCCGTTAGGGTAGACGAAGGAAAAGCTGAAGAGCTTCGTCGAGGAGAACCTGAAATCTCAAAAACTGCACAGACCATCAAAGTAAGTACTATTATCCTTCCTGTTGATTTAGTAGTATTAATAAACTAGAGTAATCCCAACCACCAGAGTGTCTAGAACACTGTCAATAGTAGTCCACCACACATTCAGTCAGGAACCCTAGGAAGATCTATGGCAGATGAAATGAGACACTATATTTAGGGGAGATGGATTTGAAGACCCTGATCAACACTGGTTCTTATGTAAAGCCATATGGAACATTAAGAATGTCACAGATGAAGTTTTCAAAAGAAATTGGTTCAATACAACTCTCAGAGATCGTGCACTGAGTTGGTACATGAAACTTGTCCAAGGACTTGCACAACCTAAGCCATTGAATCCGATCAAGAACACATTGATTAAATAATTAAAGAAACCTAAGTCAGAATCCCAATGTATCACAGAGATGAAAGAGATCAAGAAAAAGGTGGTTGAACCTGTGTGGGAGTTTGATCAGAGATTCAAGACCTTAACAGGCAGATTGAATTTTTAGATCCTAGATGAACAGAAAAAAGAATGGTTCATTGATGCCCTCTTACCACACATCAGAGTTCCTCTGATGAAAGATAAGATTGCTTCACAGGATGAGGTGTTGGATATCACCATGAATTTAGAATCAACCCCAATGGGAGAATCTAGCTCAGGTATGAGTCAGATCTTGAGTCAGGTAACTAGTTTGTCTCTGTAGGTCGAAGATATGAAGAAAGACAAGGGAAAATATAAAAGAGAATACATCTGGTGTGTCAGATGTAGATCAGAAGGCCATGAAAAGGAACATTATCTCCTATTAAATGAATACTTGGCTTCTCAAGATCTGATCCCTTTGAAGCAAGTCACCTTACCTTGGTGCGAGGTATGCAGAAACAAACATCGTCCTAGTGAGTGCTACTACATGCAAAAGTATGTTCAAGAACCTACAAATTTTTACTACACATTCAGTAAGTCTATACGACATGAAAATAGGGATTGTAGGGCTTACGGCCTCATGCATGAAAGGTTGAGAGACATATATAAGATTCAATATGAAGTACAACAAGAAGGAAAAACTACACAATATAACTCTTCTGGGAGAGGAAACTTCAATCCTCATGGTGGATTTAGAGGAAGGGGACAAGGAGGAGGAATGAGTTGAGGCTAATGATAGATCATTTTTTATAACTACGCATAGCCAGGACACCTTGCAAGGGATTGTCAGAACCCTTGTACCACTTTCAACTACTGCATCTCGTTTGACCATGTTATAGAATATTGTCTTGTGATGCTAGCTAAGATTCAAGAAAGATCACGACCTCAGCAAGACCCGCAAGTGCAACTGATCTATGTTTAACCTCACGAAGAAGACCTTAGATTTTTTGTTCTAACTAGAGGAGGCATTGTTACAGGAGAAGAAAGACAGACCCATGTGAAGACTACAAAAGATTTAGGAATCAGGAAAGATACAGAGAAGACACAAATGTTTGAGGAAGCCAAAAAATAATTTAGAGGAGACCAAGGTTCTCAAAGATAAGACCAGAAGTGAGAGAATATGGAATTCCTCTCGCATTTGATTAATATGCTTCGCCAAGAGTAGGAAAAGAGGTAAGAAAGCTCGTGGAATTTTTACATGCTTGTATTAAGTTGGTTCAAGATGAAAGAATTGTACAAGAATTACAAAGTTTAATCAAACAATATGAACAAGGAAAGATAGATTCCTTACTAAATAGGGTAGTACACCAAATCCGTAAGAATAGAAGGACAAATAAGGAATTACATTTGAATGCTTAAATAGGAGAGTATGGGATAGATTATGTAGTACTCGACTTAGGGTCAGAGGTCAACGTCATGACAAACCAAACTTAGGTACATATGGGAAAGCTGAAGTTGATCTATTACCCTATCAGGCTTAGGATGGCTAATTAGCAAGATGTAAGTCCTTTTGGTAGATTGGAACATGTCCCTGTGGACATCGACAGAGTAAGAACGTTTGCAAATTTTGAGGTAATTGAAATAGTTGATGAGAGTTTCCCTTACCCTATGCTATTAGGAATTGATTGGGCCTTCAATAACTCTATTGTTGTTGACTTAAAGAAAATGCGTATGAGTTTTGAAAGAGATGGCCTCAATATCAAGTTCAACGATACACAGAGCCCATCAGAGAAGAAGACTGCGCATATGCACTAGAAAACATATACAAGCTAACAGCTAGACAACAGGATTACATTAATCCCACAACCAATGGAAAATTAAGCTGGTGAAGTGATAGCACATGTTCATCAGACTTAGAATAAGCACTGGAGAACTGGAAGAATAAGATGTATGAAGTATCTACAGGAATATGTGTTGTATTAACTAAAGAAGTTCGTTGGATCGACACAACAGTAAGTAACTTACCCACCTTTGATGGTCTAAATCATTTAGAAACCTTCTTGTCGAAATTTGAAGAAAGTGTACCAATACAACAAAAGTTGTTGGAAATGGATGAGGCCTTGAAATCCACACCAGCAAGATGGTGGGGGGCACACAAAAGTAACATTACAGATTGGATATAGTGTCATACCCTGATGAAAATGAGGGTCTTGGCACAAGTAGAAGGTTGCGAAGTTCTCTACGAAGGTCAAAGCTAACCAAAGGAACATGTGCAAAGCTATGAGGAATCCTGGAGTCACATCCCTCAAGAGAAGTGGGTACACATATTCATCAACACACTGGACACAACACCTATCAACTGGTACCTCCAAGCAGAACTGTGCCTCATCACTACAGATTGGAAATGTATGACTCATAATTTACTACCTTATTATTTGAAAGTCAATATCCCTTAGTAGATCAATCATTATAGATTGTGAGACAAAAAGTATTCAAGGAGGCATCTAGACTTCCTTTCGAACAAGAAGAGGATGAAAGGACTGTGCCTCTCCAAAAATTGCAGCGCTGCTACAACATCAATGTCGATGAAGATGATGATATGAGGAAGGTGAACATCACATAAACAGAGGTCCAGGGAGATGTGGAAGGACCGGGAGTTGAGATGTCATTCATTGGGAAGACAATCAAGATTAATAAAGTCAATATTGGAACATAGAAGACACCAAAGTTTTCAAACATGGAAGATTATTGGAATGCTTTTACCATTGATAAAATTACAGAGTTACTACATGAATGTCATGACTTGTTTCCAACCAATTTCACTGATATGAAGGGAACTAAAGGGCCGATGGGAGAGATGAGGATCCCTTTGAAGCCATATGCTAGACTAGTAAAAAAAAGACCTTACGGACTATACCCTAAATATAAGGAGAAAGTGAAAATTGAGCTTGATCGAATGCTGGAAGCAGGGATTATAGAACCTATTGAAGAATCAAAGTGGATAATCCCTATAGTGGTGAAAGACAAGAAGACAGGATAAATCAGGATATGCGTAGATCTCAGGACGCTAAATTATTCTTTTTTGCATGACCCCTTCCCTACACCATTCACTGATGAAGTGTTAGATAATGTGGGAGGCCAGGAAGTATATTCTTTTATAGATGGATTTTTAGGATACCATCAGATCAGAATTGCCAAGGAAGATCTCCATAATACCACATTTGCAACAGAATGGGAATCGTACCAATATACACTGATGCCATTCATATTGAAGAATTCCCCAACCATGTTTTCCAGGGCATGGTCGAAGCATTCAAGGAATTTCTGCATAAATTTTTAGAAGTATACTTTGATGATTGGACTATTTTTAGCTTATTGAAAAATCATATTGAATGTCTAAGGCTAATGTTGGATAACTGCAGGCAGTTTCAAATTTCTTTAAACCTAGAGAAATGTATTTTCTTTTCACCATTTGGAGTGTTGTTAGGTCATATTATATGCAAGAAAGGATTGCTGGTAGATCCATCCAAAATTTCCATTATAATTGATCTAACCCCTCCTACGTTAGTCAAATAGTTGCGCACTGCATTGGGACACACAAGATATTACATAAAGTTCATTAAGGGATATGCCTAGATTACAACACCCATGAAAAAATTGTTGAAGAAGGATTGTTAGTTTAGTTGGATAGAGGAATGCCAGCAGAGCTTTGACACACTGAAATAGAAAATGGTTATTGTGCCCATTCTGGTTTTTCCATATTCAACCAAGGAGCTTCATGTGCATGTCGATGTGTCTTCCATTGCTTTAGGAGCTATGTTGGCACAGCTAGGAGAAGGAGATATTGAACACCCATTAGCCTTTGCTAGTAGGAAGCTATCCACTCTTGAGATTAATTACGCCACCACTGAGTGAGAAGGGTTAGCCATGGTATATGCATTGAAAAAATTTCGCCACTACTTGTTGGGAGGACATATTAAAATGTTTATTGATCACTCCACACTGAAATACCTAGTCAACAAGCCATTGTTGGGGGGAAGTATATGTAGATGGTTGCTGCTATTTCAAGAATATGATTTTGAGATCATAGTAAATCCAGGGAGAATGAACAAAGGTCTTGACCACTTGTCGAGGTTGGAACATGGTGAAGAACCAACCCATTTGGAGGATACACTACTGGATGCACAAATGCTAGCCATTAGAAATATATGACCACTTCACAGAGATAGTCCAGTTCCTATCAACAAGAATGGCACCTAGTGAGTACACAACTCCTCAGAAGAAACAACTAGTAGTGCGCACTGCAAATTTCTCTATTCTAGCTGGACATCTATACAAGATGGGACTTGATGAGATATTGAGAAGGTGTTTTATGGAGGCAGAATGACCACTGATCCTTGCATAAGCTCATGAAGGAATTGCAAGAGGACATTATGCAGGAAAATAAACTATGCATAAGGTTCTTAGAGCTGGACTTTGGTGGCCTACCTTACATAGAGATGCTAAAGACTATTCCAGAGCCTACGATGTATGCCAAAGAGTTGGGAAGCCATCCAGAAGAGATGAAATTCCATTGGCACCAAATCTGACCCTAAAAGCATTTGCAAAATGGGCCATTGACTTTGTTGGACCTATAAATCCACCAGGAAAGTATACAAAAGAAAGGTACATCATTACAACAAAATAATACTTTACTAGATGGGTTGAAGCAAGAGTAGTCAAGGACTGTAGTGCAACTACAGATGCACGCTTCATATTTGATGACATCATAACCAGGTTTGGATGCCCAAATATCCTTATGAGTGATCAAGTAACACATTCCATCAATAAGACAGTTGAATCCTTGACTGAAGAATTTGCAGTCCACCATCAAAAGAGAACACCATACCATCCACAAGAAAATGGGACAGTCAAATCATTCAACAAGATCTTGGAGACAGTGCTCACCAAGACTTGTTGTGTGAACAAGGATGATTGGGATTTGAGAGTACCAATAGTATTATGGGCCTATAGAACCACTTGCAAGAAACTAACAATGTAGACCCCCTTTAAGTTGGTATATGCTCTTGAAGTTGTTGTTCCAATGGAATATTTGGTATCAAGCCTAAGAATTGTTGCCTTTACAGATATGGATGAGCCTAGAATTGTTCAAGAGAGGCTTGCACAGTTGGTTGAATTGGAAGAAGAAAGATTCATTCCAGGATTCCATCAGTAGGTTCAGAAGGAAAGAGAGAAGGCCTATCATGATAGGAACATCAATAAGAAGGCATTCATACAAGGCGATCTAGTACTGGTATATGACAACAAGTTCATAAAACATCCTGGGAAGTTCAAAATGCATTGATTAGGGCCATATGAGATTGCTCACATTATAGAGGGAGGATTTGTGCAATTGAAGACTCTATATGGGGACTGGAAGGAAGGATTAGTGAATGGGAGTTGAATGAAGTTGTACTATGACAACCAACTACCTCACAACTCTCAATGAAGGCAGAAAGAAAAGGGTCCAGGTACCAGGTGCATTTGAAACTGGGTACTAGACATAGAAAAGATAGTCTGCACAAGGGAAAAAGAGGAGGCACCATTTGTTGGCATAGGGGCAGACCCAGGGATCAACTCCAAGAGTGCACCAACAATCCCTAAATATTGGCCCTTTCAACAACACCTGCCAAGCAGATGCAGTCTCACTCGAGGCAGTTATGAGGGGGTTGCAGGACAGAGATGTCTACAATCAAAGGGAACATCAAGTGGATCTAACAAAAGAACAACACACCATTCATAAATCACTTATCATCTTAGATCTACTCTGCACATCTACTTATCATATCTAAAGAAATAGTGCAATCATAGTATATCAATGACAGAGATAGAAGATCAATCACACACAACAAAAAATATATGTGGTTCATTGTCTCTCTAGGGCTACGTCCACAAAACTATGATATAATATATTAAGGTAAAGAATACAGTTCTTGTCTGCGCTCTTGGATAGGAGATCTCTTATCTTCTCCTCTCTTTCACTCCCCTCCCTGAGCACCCAACTACAGGGTTGATCTTCACACCCAGCTGAAGATCTTAAAATCCAGGAGGCTCTCATACTCATCACTTCTCTCTCACAAAATACTCCTCTCTCTATCAACTCAATACCAACAACAATAATAACAAAATTATTGTGCCCACCCAACCTAGGCCCTTTAAACCTCTATTTATACATTACTATCATTCACTGACATCCTTAGGTCGAAACTTAGGTGTCAAAACCCTAGATACCAAAACTCTATGTGTCTAAAACCCTAGGTCAATTTGACTCGTATTTTCAGGGCTTCAACAACCTTTCTTTCCTTTCTTCTCGCGCGGTGCTCCAAAGCATCCATCTATGTCTTTTTCCACTTGTTGAGTTGTCCACACTCCTTCTTCCTTTCTTATCTGTCATCCCCGATCTCCTCGTCCAACGAATTTCTTTCTCAGGCATCGCTCCATCTTTTCTCCTCTTTTTCTCACTTCGACCCAATAACAGTCACTATGTCTTCCGCAAAGTTTTCTTGCTCCCTTTTCTTTCTTGATATTTGCATACTTCCATAACCAAGGGCCAACACCTAGATCACATATTGCAACAAGATCGGCAACCACTCTTCATTGTGGAGAAGGAACATGATCGAATGTTAAAATCCTATAGTGATATTACAATAGAAACCATGGTATATATAGAGAGGTATGTGGCAGCCGGTGGTGGATTGCGGGAGTTGGAGTAGTGTGGATCCAAAGCGCCCTTGAAAAATTTCACAATCACGTGCTTATAAAGGGTCCAATCTAAGATAAACACGTGGAAAAAAAACTAGGTGATAAGCCAAATCATCAAAGGAAGGTCAGAAGGAGAAGCAGAACATTAGCAGACCATGACTAGTCTATCACTAGAGGAAAGAGTGAGGAAACTATGGAGAAGGTTCATTATGTCAAAATGACCCAGATATCTCCTTGTTGTAATAATGAGCCTAATCCTAATCCCAAGGAGAAATTAGTTAATGAAAGAATTATTTGTGGTTGAACAATCGACTAACCCCTTAAATGGAAGCATGGAGGGTCTGGCCGAGGAGACAGAAAACTGTCAGCCCAAAGTAAGGTAGAGGGAAGTTTTTCCTGCAGGCCCAGACTGACCTAAGTTTCCTTCTGAAAGAAGGAACAAGACAGGTGGAGAACCTTTCAGAATGGGAGAAAATGCATGCAAAAAGAGTACATGCAAGGAAAAGCAAGAGAAGATACATGACACAGGAGAAGAGGCACCCAAGCAACAAGATATGTCATTCATTTTTGTTTGAGTGGTTTCCAACAAGATCCTTGATTTTAGTAGTTTGTTATATCTATTGGTAGAGATGTTAGACTTGTATCTTTTTGTGGAGAATCCTAGGATAGGAAGGCCATTTCACACTCCTAGTTTTTGTCTATTGTTTCGATTATAAATACATCAGATGAATGATATGAGAGAGGGGATGGTTGAGCATAACTCTCTTTTTGTAGTATTTTGACTAATCAGAGTTGTTCTCTGGTTATGTATGAGACTTGAGACATTTTCATTAATAAAAGTTGGTTTCCTTTCATCATCTTGTTTCTTCTTATTATGAAATTCTCATGATTGGATGATCCATATGAGATGTTTTGGTTGTGTTATAATGGATGTTTGATTATAATGCCACTATGAATGTTTTTCAATGTTTTAAACTTTAAGTTCAAGAAGTTCTTGTGACTGATTTTTCCTTCTCCTAGCTACTTGAAGGCATGATGCTTATAGAAGACCTATCCACCTTCCTCACTACATATTCCTTCTATTCACCTTTACCCTTAAACCACTAACTGAAGTTAATAAAAACTTCATTTTCTTATGCATGCTAGCCCAAATTTCTATGTTAAAACATTCCTATGTTGAGATTTTCCCATTTGACCTTTAATCATTAATTTACATTCGCAAACCTTTTTATGGGTATTGGGATTATCCTCTTGCAATATGAGGGTGATTCTCAGTGCTAACAGTATGTATTTCCACTAGAGACACTCATTCCAGTGTGTGGTATATTGACAATGGTGCCTCCCACTATATGACAAGTGTTCATGAGCATTTTAAAGATCTTACACAAATTGGTGATCTTGAGCTAGTTCTTGGAGATGACCAGGTGGTCAAGGAAGTTGGTACTGGGACAATATCATTTCAGAAGGAGTCTCTACCTCCTATGTTGTTGAGAGATGTCCTATATGTTTCTGGCTTGAAGAAGAAATTGATTTCAGTTTCTACTATTGAGGAGAGCGGTTATGAGGCATTTTCTGTGATGGACAGGTGCTCCTATTTCCCAAGGGGTCTAGTATCACATTGGAAAAAGTGATTGGGACTCGATCTGAGAAGTTGTACAATCTCATGTTTCAACCAACTAGAGCATTATTTCATACTACCAACAGTAGTGATCTTTGTGAGCTATGGAATAAGAGGATGGCCCATTTGCATCATGGGGCTCCAAGGATATTGATGGAGATTGTGACTGGAGTGCTAGAGTTCAGTATAGAGCACCAAGAGTTATGCAAGGGGTGTGATTTGGGAAAGTACACCAAAAATAATTTTCCAAGCAGTGACAATAGAGTGACATGTATACTTGATCTGATTCATTCTGATGTATGTGTTCCTATGCCTTCTACATCTTTGAGTGGTTGTTTATACTATGTCATATTAATTGATGACTTGTCTCGAAAGTCTTGGATTTTCTTCATGAAAAAAAAAGGAAAGGTCTTCATTTGGTTGCAATATTTTAAGGCTCTTATGGAGAACCATACTGGGAGGAAATTCAAATTTCTCAGGACAAACAATGAGGATAAGTATACCTCCAAAGATTTTAATGAATTTTGTGCAAGAGAGGGAATCAAGAGAGAGTTGATTGTTCCTTACAACCCAAAACATAATGGGGTTGTTGAGAGGAAGAACATGGCCATAGTTGGGGCTGCCAGAGCCATGTTGCATGATCAAGGGTTGCCACTTTTTCTTTGGGCCAAGGCATGTTATACTGCATTCTATCTACAGAACAAGATTCCACATAGAGCATCGGGGGACAAGACTCATGAGGAGGATTTCTATAGGAAAAAGCCTGATGTTGAGAAATTTAGGATATTTGGGGTGCCTTACATATTCACATGTCCCTTTTGAGAAGAGGACAAAGATAGAACCTACTGCATAAAAGGGGATTTTTGTTTGTTATAGCGAGACTTCAAAGGATTTTAGCATATACATCCCTTTCTTGAGGAAGACAGTTTTGAGATCGAATGTGATATTTGAGGAGGTTGGAACCTTTTGAAAGTCACGAGGGACTGAGAAGTGTGAGAATTCATCACCATAGATTCGGGTGATTCCACAACATACTTCAGTGACACAGAGTTCAAGTCCACCAATTTCAGCGATGACTGGACCATAGGTTACAGGGCCACAAATGTCAGGATCATAGGTCATTGGTCCACATGTTTCAGGATTGAGTTCTTCGTATTCTACTTCAGGTTCATAATCTTCAAGTGATGGGGTTGAGTGGGGATATTCCCCTCCACGAGACACTACTTCAGAGAGGAGTATGCCCAAGTGGCTTCATGACACTTTGAGGTAGGAACAAGGTTTAGTGGGGAATCCTAGGAGCATGGTGAGGGAGAGTAAACCTCCTAAGATATTTTGCATCTACATTGCAATGGTGAGCAACATCAGGGAGTATGAGCCTTCCACTTTTGAGGAGGATTCTAGAATACGTGTTTGGATATATGCCATGATGGAAGAGTATAGTTCCATCATGAATAATGATGTTTAGGAGATTGTTCCTAGACCTCGGAGGAAGTCAGTGGTGACTTCCACGTGGCTCTACAAAATTAGTATGTTGCATATAGAAACATTGAGAAGTACAAATATTGTTTTGTGGCTTAGAGGTTCTCATAGGTTGATGGATTTGACTATGATGATACCTTCACTCCAGTTTCTAGATATACTTCGATTAGGGAAGTGATCTCCATTGCAATAGATATAGATTGGAATATCCATCAGATGGATGTGAAGACCACATTTATGAATGGTCTCATCTAGGAGGAGGTGTACATTGAGCAACCATTGGGCTTTGAGGTGCATGTGAGAGAGTCTCATGTGTGCAGACTAAAGAAGAAATTGTATGGGATAAAAGAAGTTCTAAGAGCTTGGTATTGTAGGATTGATGCTTACTTGTAGCAGTTGGGATTTGAGAAAAGCGAGATGGATTCCAACATGTACTTCAATGTGGATGGAGAGGATTCTATCATACTCTTGATATATGTTGATGATATTTTCATTACAGGAGATGAGAGTCTCATTACTAGAAGCAAGGAGAGCCTTGCTTCAGAGTCTGATATGGAAGATATTGGACTAATGCATTATTTTTTGGGATTGGAGGTTTGGCACGATCCTAGACACATCTTAATGGGACAAGGGAAGTATGCTTGTGACATTCTGAGGAGATTCCAAATGGAGGATTGTAGGCCCATGACCACACCCATGATTACTAAATGGAATAAGCTTCATGCTTATGAGTCACAAATGGTTGATTCCACTTTATATCGTCAGTTGATTGGTTCATTGATGTATTTGGTCAACACCATACCAAATATTTGTTTTTCTCTCAACACTTTTAGTCGGTTCATGCTGGAGTCTAGGAGAGTGCATTGGGTGGTAGAAAAACATGTGTTGAGATATATTTGTGGTACAATGGATTATTGTATGGACTATATGAGAGGGTATGGATTTAGATTGCTGGCCTATACAGATTCAGATTGGGAAGGATGTGTCAATGACATGAAGAGTACTTCTGGGTGTTGTTTCAGATTAGGCTCAAGAGTGGTGTCTTGGTTCAGTCATAAGAAAAAATCAGTGGATTTGAGTTCTGTAGAGACTGAGTATATGGCTTCTAGTCAGGCCAGTTGTGTGGCCCTTTGGCTTCACAAGTTACTGGTGGGATTACTGGGATACAAGTTGAGGCCCACAATGATTTACTGTGACAATTAGAGTTGTATTAATCTCTCGGAGAATCCCATTTTTCATGACAGGTCTAAGCACATTGAGATTTGATATCACTTCATCTAGAATTATGTTTAGAAAGGAGCAAGTGAGCTACATTACATATGTACAGATGAGAAGGTTTCAAGCATACTCACCAAATCCTTGGGCAAACAAAAGTTTGTATTCTTCAAGGACAATATTGGAGTGGTGAGTAACACTTTTCTTGATAACAGGGAGTGTTAAAATAATTAAAAAGTACCTAGGAAAGTGTCTCATCAACTAGGTGCCTAAGGGGTGAGAAAGTTCCTAATGTGGACCCTAGTCATTTAATTTATGAGATGTAAATTAAAAGTGACTTTTTGTACTTAGGGAAAGTGGGTGACTTAAGTGATTTAATCTCCACCATTCATCTCATCTAATCTCATTCATTGGATGAGATGAATTTTCACCTTCCCTACATTGAATTGATTAGGGCAGGAGTGGGCACCCATCCTTGGGTTGTTCATGCATTTTGAGAGAGAGAGAGAGAGGAGGCTATGCTTGAGGAAAGAGGGACCATTTGTAGAGTTGGAGGCACACTTTTCAAGGAAATAAGCTAGAACACAAATCGAGGCAAGGCACAACACAAAAATCGAGGTGAAGGTACAACATAGTGATTGGGCCATATTGTATGGATTTTTGGGAATTTGTACT
>JZKD02S2433098.1:977009-1012813 GCA_000966675.3 Picea glauca
ATTTTCACCTTCCCTACATTGAATTGATTAGGGCAGGAGTGGGCACCCATCCTTGGGTTGTTCATGCATTTTGAGAGAGAGAGAGAGAGGAGGCTATGCTTGAGGAAAGAGGGACGATTTGTAGAGTTGGAGGCACACTTTTCAAGGAAATAAGCTAGAAAACAAATCGAGGCAAGGCACAACACAAAAATCGAGGTGAAGGTACAACATAGTGATTGGGCCAGATTGTATGGATTTTTGGGAATTTGTACTATTTATTTTTGGCATATTTTTTGAGGAAAGGTACAACAACTTTATTGAGGTTGTACGATACATATTTTGGGAGTCTGTACAACTGTCAAAGTGGATAGTTTGTACAACAGAGAGACAAAACGTATTCCAAGGCAGTGTGGAACTATTTTCGAGGTGCATTTATTATAGAAAAATCCATACAACAAACTTAGGAAGAAGAGCACAATTTTCTAGACATTTTGTACAACATTTAATGTTCTGACAACCGTACATAGTATAGACTTTTGGCATAGAAATTGAGGAGCAGTTTAGGGATGTTTTGAAGGAGTTTTTCTCAAGAAATTTCTAAGATAAGTTTTTGAATTTTTTCTGATAATAATACTGTTGTAAAATGATTTTTCTCTTAAGTTCTAAATAATAAAAATCCCTCTCTCACCGGTTTTCCCCTTGTGGGTTTTTCCGGGGTCGTTGTTAGACCAAAAATATTTGTGCAAATAATTTTCTGAATATTGTGTTGCTGATATATTTTATTTCTGCATTAAATATTGTTCATAATATTCATGTTTTAGTTCTTAAAGTTATGTTTATTTTCTGAGTAATTATGGTTGTCTTAAATCTGGGTTTTGGGCATTAAACACTGATAAAAATCAGCGAGACTTGAAATTGGGTGGGGTCTGAAATTTTACACCAATCTCCCTCGTCTGTTGATATAAGAATTAGATCTTCACTCTGGTTGATCTTCCTATGTCCCTTCATAGAAAGACTCTTCTCCTTTTCTCTGGTCGAATTTTGTACAATTTGGGCAAGTCTCTGGCCCTGGCTTTGCTCCTTAGATATCAACTACTCTTGAATCAATCTACATGTCTAAACCAATTTGTTCTCTACTCTGTGAAGAGGCTTATGCCACCTGCTTTGATACCATGTCAAACTAAGAGGTAGAGAAGGAAAAAAAATGAAAGAAAACAATGATGTGGAAAAGCAATGAATTTTAGTGTACCCTTCTCACTATTGCACTTAAATGATACCATGTCAAATTCATAAGAAGAGAAGCAAAAACAATGAAAGAAAACAATGATGTGGGAAAGATATGGGGTTTAGTGTACCCTTATCACTATTTCACTTAATATAGATTACAATGAAATTAGAAAACAAAAAGGATATCAATGGATCTCTTATCAAACTACAAAAAACACTAACTCAATGGAGAGACTAACAACAACAATGCTTGTCAACAACTTTTCTTCTTTGTAGGCTCAACAATAATGCTTTTCAAGAAATTTGGTACTGAATGCAGGTGTTTACCATGCAAGTGTTCTTCAATTATTCGAAACCAGATACAAGGTGATCAGTAAATGGTGGGCCTATATCCTGTGAGTTTGAACAACAGAACTGACTATTGCGAAATAATATTTTTCTCTTCTCTTGGTGTGATTTTGAATGAATTTTTTTTTAATAGCTAGTCATCAATAGGTAGATGGAATATCTCTACTTCCCATTTGGTTGCAATCCTATATTTGTTTCTTGCGGTGCCAAGACCAAGGGTTAATCAAAGGATGCAATGAACTGTGATTTAATTGCCAACAATAGATCAACTTGTAGTTTATCCTAGCACTATATCAACACACTTACAAATATGATTGTGGGATGGAAATCTATAATATCTTAATTCAAATTGAATATAGGAACACTCATACACATCAATATCACCATAAAGTGCATAGAGAAGATTCCTGAAATGTAGCAATAGTGTGAATCAAGAACAAAGTTTTTGAGTTAAATACTATGTGTATAAACTAAACTCAACTGTTGTGTATATGGCTATGCTAATCAATACTATAGGAAATAAGAATCAAACCAAAAGTGTATAATTCCAATGCCAGGGAATATATAATGGGTGTAAATCCTTCCACTTTGAATCAAATCAGGTCTGTCAAAGCCTGCAATAGACATGTTCAGTTGTTTATGTGATCATTGGGTTTATGTATGAAAACTAATATGCAATTCCTGCCAGAAGCATGACATTAATGAACTCGGTTAGAAATAGGTAAATTGAGCACCCAACAATCAAAGTAATGAAAGAGAAATTGAGATGTCCTCTATCGGAAAGCGGTGTTCTAGATGCTAAGTGTTACAAGAAATGTTTCCTCACTCCATGCAACTTGCTTGAATGGCCTTCCATTTCCCTTTACAGATTTGGAGTTCCCTTTCTGTTGATTCTAGAGCCAAAAATGCATTTTTTTACACATATGTATGCACCCTATCAGCTATACAACAAGTGTATACACAGGTTGTTCCACTACAACTAGTGTACATCGATCTTGGTGCTAAAAAAATAAAAATTATGTCGGGTTTCCATGCCATGTCACAAGATCCATGATCCTTGACCTTCCATATACTGGAAATGCTCCGACTGGGCCCTTCAATTCCATTTGGAGGATATAAATTGATCGATATCCAAGCCTTGAAGACAATTCGACAATTCAACCTTGAGAGCAAAGACACTCTAGAGAAATTTCAATTCATATTGAGTCTGCATCCCTTTTTCCTTGAAAGTATGAAATTCTTATGTTAATCCCCCAAGCTCTTCCTTATTTGTGATGGAGAACCTCATTGACTCCTATATATGAGATTTCCTTTTTGGAGGATTGAAGTGGTGGAGGCCCAACTCGAGGAACTTAGTTTCTCGGTTCTAATATGTGTCGTTACAGAAGTTTGTCACCTATGTAATGTTGTTGATTATTTTAATAGAAATACTCTTTTCTCATCCAATAGATATCTTGCAAATATTTGAATTACTATTCCATGGGAATATTTTCCATGCATGTTAATGGGTTATTCTAATTTATATGCTGACATTATATATTATGAACATATGTTTGCGTGTATTGGTTGTTGATGACAAGATGTAGGTATAAATCTTTGGGTCGTGTGCTCAATGATGGTCTTCTTTGAACATATGGACAAAGTAGGATCTTAGCCTTGTCTTGTTAGCATTTCATTTATATAGCATACCTGGGATTAGAGTTGATTTCTAGGTGTCGTTTTGTTTGTTTTGGTTTACCCCTATCCATAGAGATATTTTACTCATAACACTAAGTATTTCAATGCAATTGTCGAATGGGAAATGAAACAACATATCTACTCCAAGCAAACATAATCGAGAAGAGGATTGCCCATTTCTTAGATTGACATGTTAGATGTTTTATGTGATTTGTTGCTGATACATGAGGCAGGTTTTGAGGACATTGAGTCTTACATAATTCTTAGCGGACAAGGAGAGTAATATCTCTCTTGAGGCATATCAATTATTCAATATACAAGAAAATTGAGACTCGTGATTCTGTAGAGTGAGAGGTGCAAGGTATCCGTAAGAGGAAAATGATAAACATGGAATGGAAAATAAGAAAAAATCACAATTTTAATGGGTGGTAGTTTGAACAATTAGACTCAAACTAGAGTTATGTATATATTCAAAGCTACAAAAGTTAAACAATTACACACATATTTCAACATTCAATGGAGGTTTTTATTATGGTTAGGAGAAAATTACATAGGGTGAGTCATACACATACTCAGACAGGTTCGTCCACTGAACTTGGAGTGGGTGAACTTTGAGCATGTGGCCCTCTTGAAGCTCCCATTTGTGCCACTATTCTCAGGAATTCCAATTTATTCTATTATTTTCCCCAATTCCCCTTGCATATCCCATGCTTGATATCCTTCATTTATTTTAATGGGCTGTCATTGGAATGCCTTTTCCCCATTTCAATTTTTACAAAAGAAACAAAAATAAAAGAAAAAAGTAGATGCTTGCTACAAAACTTACGAAATGGTTTGAAAAAGATCCACGTGGGATTAGGATTCCTGGGAATTGAACTTAGACACTGTAAAGCATGCCAGATTATCAATAACACAATCAAAACAATTGCACCAACTAATTAAACTAATCCTAGAGTCTTAATTTCTCTCTATATGTATGGTATAGGGCACAAATTAAAACATTACAATCCTATATTACAATAATGTATCCCAGTAAAATCAACTTTGTTTATCAAACATGCATCAAAACCTAATCCTTTTAATTATGAAGAGAAACAAACTACATTAATAACAAGTGTTGCATGGAATCTTAGTCTTTTCCATGAATGTTTGGAAATGGGCGTACTAACTATGGAGTGGGATGAGAAGCCTAACAGTCAAAAGGAAGACTCGAAATGTCCCAATGCATCAACCGACATTGGTTCTACAATCTGTTGAATTACTAAGAGGGGGGGTGAATCAGTAATAGAGCAATCTAATCCTTTTTAATCATAAAATGCAAGTGTTATAACAATGTAGAATTATCATCCAATAATTGTATATTAAATAAACAATGAACAAATGACCAATCATACACATACATAGTACACCAATGTTCTTACGTGGAAACCCAAAGCGAGAGAAAACCTCAAAATGTTATTTCTTATGTATTTAAGAATTAAATTCATTGGAAGCACCAACTTCCTTTGTTTTCCTACTGCAACTGGAAGGAGGCTCCAAACCCCTAGTTTCTCAGGCTACAACTTGAGGGAAGCTCCAACTCCCCAATTCTATGGCTACAACCAGAAGGAGGCTACAACCCCTATGTTCTCTGGCTACAACCAAAAGGTGGCTACAACCACATGTCCTTTCCCCGTCCAACTTCCCTGTCATATAAGTATATTGATGGAACCACTGTCACACTATCACTATGAGATATGTTGTTGTAAACCTGTGCCAATAAACCTTCACCAAACAACTTGTAACAACTTGTACCAAACAACCTATAATCAACATGTACCATAAACAAGTGCATCGACCATGAGCCAAACTATATCTCAACATGTACCATCAACGAGTGCATCAACCATGCACCAAATATGTACCAATCATGCATCAAATACACATAAACTATGACTCATCAATATGTACCAACATAATCAACTATAGACCTCATGTATGTGCCAACTCATCAACTACTTGTCTCAACCATGTACCCAAATCACACCTCAACCAAAATCACTCATCAATTTCATCATCCAAATATGATTTGTAACTCTGTAATATACTTGGTGTATATAATCACATACCTGCAAACCTTCCTTAACTTTAACAACAAGAGACTATCATTTTCATCAAACTTTACTTTAGTCTCACATGACTAATTTTGGATTAGTCAACAACCCTAACTTGAAATAATCATAACTATGTACCTATAATGAATAAATATTTGAAAATAATACACAATGTTCTTCAATGTCTATTATTCAATTCCTCCAGGTTTCACTACTTGTAACCTCTCAAAAAAGGAGTTATAGAAAAAATGGCATACCTTGTTGAATTCTGACTTATTATAGAAAGTGAACTTGTATAGCATGCCCCTCTCGAAATATTTGTTGTATTGATCTGAAAATGGTACACATAATACGACCGAATGTACTCTAAGCAATACATTTTTTATTACTGAATTTGGATCTGATATGAAGAAGTTATGACGTTTTATCCAAAAACACTTGTTTTAGACTAGTTTCAGGACCAACAACAAACCCTATTTTCCACAGACTGTAAATCCAAAAATAAAACGACCCACAAGATGAAATTTTTATCAAAATTACTTGGATATGTTTCCTCAACGACCTCTAGATTTTGCGGTCTGACTCATTCTAGAAACAAATTTATTGAGAAAATGATAAGATGACCTGTAAATAACATACCTTAGAAAGAATCATCAAAATAATTTATCCTCCCTTGAATTTCAGCCTTCTTTACTTCACATTCCCTCTAAAATTCACGTTATATATCCTTTGGTTACCTCAGTCACTTATATATATTCAATATGCTCAAGTGTGATTAAATGAGAGACCCTTGTGTCTTATTTACACTTTTATGTAGCTTCCTCAAGGGGTTACCTTTTAACCATCTTAAACCACTTTCCTTATTTTAGGGCTAACCCACTTCTAACCACTTGTCCACTTAGTAATTTCTACCTTAACTTTATTATTTAAATAATTTATTTTGTATCCAATTTTACTTATAGTACACTCATCACTTCACTTTATTATTTAAATAATTTTTTCTTTGCAACCACTTTGTCTACTTTGACCTTTTGGGGCTTCTAGATGACTAATGAGGGTTCTCCAACTTCACATGGCCATAACTCTTTAACTGTGAGGAGTTATGTGACATTCCACATACCAACAGAAATGGAATGACATGTACTATCCATCTAGATTAGTATTTCCTACGAATATATCAAAACTCATATCATTATCCATAAAACAAACTTCGGTCCATTGCCCAAATCTTTGTGCTACTAGAATTCTCTACCGGACTTTCTTCAAGGGTTGACATCAATGAAAACCAACCCAAATAATCAAAATGATCTCTCTTTGGCATTGATGGAAACACATTGATGCAATATTGAAGTCATATCATGCAATACTGAAGTCATATCACGCATGCTCCCCCTGTGACCATCACTCCCCCTGGAACTATGCCTATGTGCTCTACATCTGATAAATGCAATACTAAATTCATATCACTCATGATACCCTTGTGACCATCACTCCCCCTAAAACAATGTCTTTGGGCTCTGCATATGATAACTCTCTCTCCCTTTTTCATCAATGGAAAATGTATCTTTCCATCCGGGGTTGCTCCCCCTAACTAAATTGTCCTTGGGGATACTCCCCTTGAATGAACTCTTCCTGAAACTGATATCCCAACCTGAACTGACCTCTTTATGGTGATTCCTCGTGTAAATATAAGACATATAAGATAAGAATTCAAAAGCATTCATTTTGGAGTAGAAGTTACTCTAAGTATCTGGAAAAGATACTCAAAGGCTTCCCTTGGAAGTGGTTTTGTAAAGATGTATGTCACTTATTATTTTTTTCCCACATATTCAAATCTGATGTTGTTTTGTGTAACCTGTTCCCATAGAAAGTGAAACTTTATTGGAATGTGCTTCGTCTTGTAGTGAATCACCCGGTTCTTTAAGATATTGATGACACTTGTATTATCACAATAGATTGGAATGGGCTTATCATACTCAACCTGCGTATCTGTCAAAGTCTGTTTCATCTATAGAACCTGTGTACAACATGTGTTTGTTGCAATATACTCTGCTTCGACTGTAGATAAATATACTGGTGATTGTTTCTTGCTTAGCCAAGATACTAAACACTCACCCAAGTAGAATGTTGCTCCACTAGTGCTTCGTCAGTCATCAATGAAACCTGCCCAATCTACATATGTGTAGGAAATAAGTGATAGAGCCTTTCCTTTTGTATACCATAATCCAAACTCTCATGTTCCTTTGAGATATATGAAAATCCTTTTCACTGCTAAGACATGTGATTCCTTTGGTGTTGCTTGAAATCTTGCCACATGTCCAACGTCAGGAATTACATCTGGTATGAATGTTGTCACATATAGTAAGCTACCAATCATTGACCTGTATTGCTTTTGGTATGTAGACATTGAATCATCATCTTTTCTCAACTTTCAATTGGTTTGCATAGGAGTGATAATTGGTTTTAAATCTTTCATTCCGAACTTCTTTACCATTTCTTAAATATACTTAGTTTGAGAAATAAAAATTGCTTGGTTACTTTTACATATTTGAAGACCCAGAAAGAAGGATAGTTCTCCGAGTAATGATATTTCAAATTAATTTTGCATATCCTTTGCAAATGTATGGCTTAAATTGTCATCATTAATTCCAAAAATAATATCATCAACATAAACTTCAATTAATAAAATACCATCTTGTGTTACCTTGATGTAGAGGTTTTTGTCTGCACTTTCTTTTCTGCACCCTCCCTGTTGTAGATATTTATCCAATCTAGAGTACCATGCTCTAGGATCCTGTTTTAGACCATACAAGGCCTTATTTAATTTACACACATAAACTGCATTCTCTGACAATTGAAATCCTTCTAGTTGTTCAATGTAGACTTATTCTTCAAGTCCCTCGTTCAGAAAATATGCTTTCACGTCCATCTGATGCACTTTAATATTCCTGGGGCACGCATAACCTAAAATAAATTAGATTGCTTCCATTCTGGAAACTAGGGAAAATGTCTCTTCAAATTCGATTCCTTCAACCTCTGCGTATCCTTTACATACCAATATATATATTTTTCCTTGTAACACGTCTATCTTCATTCAATTTATTTCTAAAAACCCACTTTGTGCCAATCACATTCTTATTCTTTGGTCTTGGAATGAATTCCCAAGTGTCATTCTTTTATGTTTGATCCAGTTCTTCATCCATGGCCTTATTCCATAATTCATCCTTGTTGGCCTCTTCAAAACAGTTTGGTTCAAATGTAGATAAGAGTGCTATGTGCATTTGTTCTGGTGAACAAATTCTTCTTCTAGTCTCAACTCTTGCATCCTTGTTTCCAATATTTTGATCTAAAGGATGATTCTTTTGTACTTGTTTTATAGGTGTATTTGGAGGCACTTGTTGAACTTATTCTTATACTTCTTTATGATCCTCTTCCTCTTCCCCTTCTACTTCTTCTTCATCTTCTGCTTCTTCTTCCTAAAGTTGTTCCATTGATTCATTTTCTTCTTCCTTCAATTCTTGTCCACCTATTTCATCAATTATTACATTGATGCTTTCCACAACTTTGTTCAACCTCATATTGCAAAACTTGTATGCTTTCCTTGTACTTCAGTAACAAAAAAACACTCCTTTGTCCACATGAGAGTCAAACTTTCCCATTCTTCCATCTTCTCTTTGGATGTAGCATTTTCTTCCAAATACTCTGAAGTGTTTCACATTTGTTGGTCTTCCTTTCCATAACTTGTAGGGAGTTTTGTCATTGTTGTTTATGAGCATTAATATGTTTTGAATGAGAATTGTTGTATCTACTACATGTGTCCAAAAAATATCTATCAATTTGGAATCCATTACCATTGTCCGAGCCATTTCTTGTACTGTCTTGTTCTTTCTTTCAACAACTCCATTATGTTGAGGTGTCCTAGCAACAAAGAATTATCTTTTTATTCCATGTATGTTTCAGTAGTCCATAAATTCCTTTGAAGTGATGATGTAGGCGAGTAATTTCTCCACTGCTCACCCACTCTCAGGATCATTCAAAATCCCCTTCCGAGCCAAAGCATCTCTTTAGATTCCTGAGTGGAATCTCTGTTCAAATACCCGATCCATAGGTCCTTTCTCACTTCCTCCCAACCTCTGCACCGGACCATGACTTTCCCCGACTCAAGTATCGAGGCTACGGGGTTTTCGATGTCAAGTTGCACTTGCTCACGGGATTCATGATTCTTCGAATCCCGATGTTCCTTCCTTGTCATCTCTCCTAGCTCAGCCTTTGGTCCATACGACCATCACTCGTGACCGCAGGCTTACCCCATGGGGGTTTCGGGGTTCGCAATTTCGAAATGCACGGACTCCTTACTCCCAGGATCTCCAATATCCTGATAGCCGATGTGGGATGCCACCTGTCCTCCTCGCTGACTCCTCTGTGGCCCCACACTGCTTTCTTCCTATCAGTGTATCGCGTTTCATGATTCTGCAATGCACAAATCCTTTTCTCCCAGGATCTCCGATATCTCGATTCCCAATGAAGCCTTCTTGTTGAGATTTTCCCGGTGTCGCTAGATGATTGCCACGCATCCTCCTTCAAATGGACGGTCCCGATTATGTCGAGATTTTGGGACTTTCGATGTCCTGGCTCCCTCGACCTCAAGAATGTCGATTTCCTGATTTTCCAACTCTCGTCAGAACTTTGACACTTGTCCCATGTGAACGGACGACTCTGATTGTATCGGGGTTTTCGATCTGGACTTCCCCGATCTCTTGTCCGCGAGAATGCCGAATTCTCGATGCGCCAAAATGATGATGGCACTTGATCTCCGCCACGTGTCCTCTGCCAACGGACGGTCTAGATCCTCGTCGAGATTTCACGGTTATTGATGTCCCGATTCTCACAACCTCGAGAATCCCAATTTCTTGAGTGCCGATATCCCGATGACTCGACCTTTGATCGGGACTTTTCCTCCTATTCACGGGGTTAACTCTCATGCAACTCCTGCAGATCCGATGACTGTTGCGTATCTGTCCCAGATCTGATGACCCAGATCTATCCTTCTTGTGTGGTCCTCCTCCAGAGGTTAAAATTCATACTACTCCTCCCGATCTGACGACTGACATTGCTCCTCCTGAGCTTCCTGCGTGATTCCTTCCCACACTTGGGAGAATTTCAATATTTCAAAGGCCTTGACCTTTGCCTTCCTTTCTCCTCTATGAACTCCTCAACCCTGAGCTCCGCTAATGCGTGTAAAAGCATTGTTCCTTCTAAGATTTTTATCTTTGAATCCTTGGAGGATTCTTTGATTCCTGCCCTCTATGGAGTCTTCACGCACCAGAGTGCTATCTCTTCTGAGCTTTCACAAATTCTCAGACCCCTTGGGGAATTTTGTCCTTCTTCTCCCTCAGATGGAGAAACTGACGCCTTCCTAGCTGTCCTTCACTCAAGCAACCTCTTGTTGAGCCTTCTGGGTATTCAGTAACCCAGTGAAGATCCTTCAGTGGAATCTTCCTTCAGTTCACAGAACTCAAAGAGTTCTTTCCTCTTCTGTGCTTGCCTACACACTTACTCGATGCCCTCCTGGCAGAGTTTCCTTCTCTCTACGTGCCTACACACCTCCTCAATGCCCACCTAGCAGAGCCTTCCAGAATCCTCACCGATTCTGCTTCTCCTTCCAACTATCAACAGAATTCTTCCTCTGACACCTCGTGCTTACACTCAATGCCCACTTGGCAGAGCCTTTACAGAAATCCTAAGAGATTCTGTCTGCAACTGTGTCTTCTCCCACACAGCCTTGTCTCCTGAGGTGTTCAACAACCTCAAAGGTCTTCCTCTTGAGTTGTTGATTCCAGTTCCTGTGTCTCAGCACATCCTTGTCTGAACCCGCAGTGTTCAAAAGTGCAACCTCCATGCACGGTTCTCAGAACCCGCAACATTATGTCACACCTTCCTGGTGTGAAGCCTCAAAGACCTTCAACCTGAAATCACACAAACTCCCTGCAAGTGCACTAACACACACACATTCATAGCATATAAAGGAAAACACTCAGACATCCATTCAACACAGAAATGCAGGAAAAACTGCTCTGTTATATTAACAATGAAAAATGCTTGAATTTACAATGGTGTTCCAGAGCTCTCTCTGGTTATCTTCTCAATTCTTCTCTGCTCTACATGCATATCCTCACACAACTACAACTCTCTCAAAATGAGGTCTAAAAATCTCTTTTACCTGAGGGGCTCATCGAGCACTTCCCTCCAAGTCCACCTACTCTAATAAATTACATTCAATGGCTATCTAGTCCAACATCTAAATCTAGATCTCAGCCATACACACATTAAATGCCTATCTTATCTTCAGCCTGCACAAAGGCACGACTTCCATGGCTCACCAACCTAGACATTTAATTACATTGAATTTCAAATTTGAATGAGGTTGCACCTCTCTCCTTGCATGCTATTTGAATTCGTTGGCGTGGCTGGATAATGTGGAGAGATGCTCCTACATCAAACTCCTCAGCTGCAAAATCATGAGCTCCTGCTCATGCGCTTCCCCTCTAAGGTGATGGAAATCCTCCTGGATCCAAAATTAGTCTTTGGAGCTTTCCATCTACTCTGATACCACTCTGACGCAAGCGAGTAATTTCTCCACTGCTCACCCGCTCTCAGGATCGTTCAAAATCCCCTTCCGAGCTGAAGCGACTCTTTAGATTCCTGAGTGGAATCTCTGTTCAAATACCCAATCCACAGGTCCTTTCTCACTTCCTCCCAGCCTCTGCACCGGACCGTGACTTTCACCGACTCAAGTATTGGGGCTACGGGGTTTTCGATGTCAAGTTGCACTTGCTCATGGGATTCTTGATTCTCCGAATCCCGATGCGCCTTCCTTGTCAGATCTCCTAGCTCATCCCCTAGCCCATATGACCATCACCCGTGACCGCATCCTTACCCCGTCGGGGTTTCGGAGTTCGCGATTTCTAAATGCATGAACTCCTTGCTCCCGGGATCTCCGATATCCTGATAGTTGATGTGGGATGCCACCTGTCCTCCTCGCCAACTCTTCTGTGGCCCCACACTGCTTTCTGCCTATCGGCGTATCATGTTTCACGATTTTGTAATGCACAAACCCTTTGCTCCCAGGATCTCTGATATCCTGATTCCCGATGAAGCCTTCCTGTCGAGCTTTTCCCGGTGGCGCTAGATGATTGCCATGCATTCTCCTTCAAATGGATGGTCCCTATTATGTGGGGATTTCGGGACTTTCGATGTCCTGGCTCCCTTGACCTCAGGAATGCCGATTTCCTGATTTTTCGACTCTCGTGAGAAATTTGACACCTGTCCCATGTGAACATACGACTCTGATTGTATCAGGGTTTCCGATCTGGACTTCCCTGATATCTTTTCCACGAGAATGTCGAATTATCGATGCACCAAAACACCGATGGTGCTTGATCTCCACCACGTGTCCTCTGCCAACGGATGGTCCAGATCCTCGTCGGGATTTCACGGTTATTGATGTCCCGATTCTCACGACCTCGAGAATCCTTATTTCTTGAGTGCCAATATCCCGATGACTCCACCTCTGATTGGGACTTCTCCTCCTATTCACGGGGTTAACTCCCACGCAACTCTTGCAGATCCGATGGCTGTCGTGTATCTATCCCAAATATGACGACCCAGATCTGTCCTTCTTGTGCGCTCCTCCTCCAGAGGCTAAACTTCACGCTACTCCTCCTGATCTGATGGCTGACGTTGCTCCTCCTGAGCTTCATGCGTGCTTCCTTTCCACACTTGGGAGAATTTAAATTTTTCAAAGGCCTCGACCTTTGCCTTCCTTTCTCCTATACGAACTCCTCAACCCTGAGCTCCACTAATGTGCGTAAAAGCATTGTTCCTTTTGAGCTTTTTATCTTTGAATCCTTGGAGGATTCTTTGACTCAAAGATAAAAATCTCAGAAGGAACAACGCTTTTACATGCATTAGCGGAGCTCAAGGTTGAGGAGTTTGTAGAGCAGAAAGGAAGGCAAAGGTCGAGGCCTTTGAAAGATTGAAATTCTCCCAAGTGTGGGAAGGAAGCACACAGGAATATCAGGAGGAGCAGCGTCAGCCGTCAGATCGGGAGGAGTAGCATGAAGTTTAGCCTCTGGAGTAGGAGCGCACAAGAAGGACAGATCTGGGACAGATACGCGACTGTCGTTGGATCTGCAGGAGTTGTACACGAGTTAACCCCGTGAACAGGAGGAGAAGTCCTTATTAGAGGTGGAGTCATTGGGATATCGACACTCGAGAAATCGGGATTCTTGAGGTCGTGAGAATCAGGACATCAATAACCGTGAAATCTCGACAAGGATCTAGACCGTCCGTTGGCAGAGGACACATGGCAGAGATCAAGTGTCATCGATGTTTTGGCGCATTGAGAATTTGGCATTATCGTGGACAAGATATCGGGGAAGTCCATATCGGAAACCCCGATACAATCAGAGCCGTCCGTTCACATGGGACAGGTGTCAAAGTTCTGACGAGAGTTGGAAAATCAGGAAATCAACATTCCTGAGGTCGAGGGAGCCAGGACATTGAAAGTCCCAAAATCCCAACATAATCGGGACCGTCCATTTGAAGGAGGACGCATGGAAATCATCTAGCGCCACCGGGAAAAGCTCGACATGAAGGATTCATCAGGAATCAGGATATCCGAGATCCCGGGAGAAAAGGGTTTGTGCATTGCAGAATCACGAAACGTGATACGTCGATAGGCAGAAAGAAGTGTGGGTCCATAGAGGAGTCGGCAAGGACAACAGGTGGCATCCCACATCGGCTATCGGTATATCGGAAATCCCAGGAGCAAGGAGTTCATGCATCTCGAAATCGCGAACCCCGAAACCCCGACGGGGTAAGGCTGCCGTCACGGGTGATGGTCGTATGGGCTAGGGGATGAGCTAGGAGAGCTGACAATGAAGGCACACTGGGATTCAGAGAATCGGGAATCCCGTGAGCAAGTGCAAATTGACATCGAAAACCCCATAGCCCCGATACTTGAGTCAGGGAAAGTCACGGTCTGGTGCAGAGGCTGGGAGGAAGTGAGAAAGGACCTGTGGATCAGGCATTTGAACAGAGATTCCACTCAGGAATCTAAAGAGCGGCTTTGGCTCGGAAGGGGATTTTGAACGATCCTGAGAGCGGGTGAGCAATGGAGAAATTACTCGCCTGCGTCAAAGACCTGGCAGAGCCTTCTAGAATCCTTAGCGATTCTTCTTCTCCTTCCAACTCTCAGCATAATTCTTCCGCCAACACCTTGTGCTTATGCTTAATGCCCACTTGGCAGAGCCTTTATAGAACTCCTAAGAGATTATGTCTGCAACTATGTCTTCTCCCACAAAGCCTTGCCTCCTGAGGTGTTCAACACCCTCAAAGGTATTCCTCCTGAGTTGTTGATTCTAGTTCCTGTGCCTCAGCACGTCCTTGTTTGAACCCACAGTGTTCAGAAGTGCAACCTCCATGCATGACTCTCAGAACCCGCAGCGTTCTATCACACCCTCCTGGTGTGAAGCCTCAAAGACCTTCAACCTGAAATCACACAAACTCCTTGCAAATGAACTAACACACACACATTCACAACATATAAAGGAACACACTCAGACATCCATTCAACACAGAAATGCAGTAAAAACTGCTCTGTTATATTAACAATGGAAAATGCCTGAATTTACAATGGTGTTTCAGAGCTCTCTCTGGCTCTCTTCTCAATTCTTCTCTGCTCTACATGCAGATCCTCACACAACTACAACTCTCTCAAAATGAGATCTGAAAATATCTTTTACCTGAGGGGCTCATCGAGCGCTTCCCTCCAGGTCCACCTACTCTTATAAATTACATTCAATGGTTGTCTAGTCCAGCATTTGGATCTAGATCTCATCCATACACACATTAAATTCCTATCTTATCTTCATCCTGCGCAAAGGCATGGCTTCCATGGCTCACCAGCCTAGACATTTAATTACATTGAATTTCAAATTTGAATGAGGCTGTGCCTCTCTCCTTGCATGTGATTTGAATTTGTTGGTGTGGCTGGATGACATGGAGAGATGCTCCTGTTTCAAGTGAACTCCCCTCCATTTTCAAATCTCAAACATTTGATTTTTGAGTCCATTTCATTTTCAACCATCTCCTTGTAGACTTCAAGTTTTCAAAAGCTTATGACTTATTCTCGAGAAAACAAACTGTAGTCATTCTTGTATAATCATCAACTAATAACATAAAGTATTTCCCACCTTTTAAACCCTTTGTTGTAGTTGGTGAAATTAGATCAATATCTGCAATTTCTAGTGGTCTTGTCATTCAATATTCCTTTGATTTGAACCTGGTCTTTGTTTGCTTTCCTTGTTGACAATGCTTGCATAAACTGTTGTTTGGTTTCATGATCAGGGGTATTTCTCTAACTGCTTATTTTTTGTTGAATTTGACAAGGTTATCAAAGTGTATGTGACCCATTCTTCTGTGCCATAGTCAACTTTCATCTTCCTTTCCTAGACAACACTTTTCATTTCCAATTTCACTTAATACATATATGTTGCTTTAAGTTCTCACAGTTGTTGCAATCAATTTTTCCGAACGTTCTTTTATTATCTCACACTTATGTGAATTGAAAGTAATTTTATGACCTTGGTCACACATTTGACTTACAGTTAGAACATTATGTTTCATATATTCTACTAGTAGAACATCTTATGCCTTGGTATTCTTTTTTCCAATTCCGATTGTGTATTTTCCAATGATTTTAGTTCAATCGTCATTTCCGAAGGAGACTAATCCATCTTTTTCCTTTATTAATGTAAGAAACTTGTCTTTATCATCTATCATGTGTTTTAACAGCCACTGTCAACATACCAATCACGTTTCTTCTTCTTAGCTTGTAGAGCAAGTGTGAATTCTCCATTTCTATATTGATTCTGCTTTCTTATCCATGTTCTCTTTTGATGTTCTTATTTTTTACTCTTGTTGTTCAGTTGTGGTTCTCTAGGAGGGACTGTGATTCTACAATATTTGGCCATGTGTCCAAAGTTGTTGCACTTGTATCATTCCACTTCAGTGCTCAACGATTCAAACCTCTTGTAGCTTCTTCTATGTGTTTCAATAGTCCTTCTTGGATAACCATTTTGTGTATGACTTTCAAAGTTGTTTATGTTCCTCCTATTAGCTCTGCAATTTACAACTTTATGTCCAAAATTATTGCATGCATAGAATAAATAAAAAAATATAGTTTGATACCTCAGATTTGAATATCTTAGGAAAGGAGTTACTTTTATGAATCCTTCTTCTTCTCGAGGCCTGTTTCTTTCTGTCGATCATTAATTTTGAAATCTGAATCTTCTGGGTGGAGGAGTGTCTCTGTAATATTCCTTGTAGGTCTTCCTATTATCTTTGATAGTTTCTACATAAATTTTTGGGTATGTTTCTTATTTTTTTTCTTTGGAGCTTAATCCCTTTTCCGTCTAATTGTATCCAATTCTAGACTTGTCATGATAAGGATTTTGACTATTGATAATGTCATCCATAATTTTTGAGTTGTTCTGCATATTTTAATTTTGAAGATCTTTTCTCAATGTGACAATATCTTCTTCCAAATTTCCAATGATCACATCTCTTTCTTCTAACTGTTCTTTGAGTGATTCTCCAATTCTTCTATATTCCTCTATTTGAACCTTCAATTTCGTGATCATTTGTTCTTGTTCCTAAGTGTCTTCTTTCTTGTCTAGTTCTTCTTGTAACTTCTTGTTTTTCTTCTTTTCTCTTGTTATAACTTATATGGCACTCAACAATTCTTCTCGGTAGTCAACTTCTTCCTCCTCATATTCTTCTTCGATATCATCTTTATCAAAGTCTTGTATTTCCATGAATAGAACTCTTTTTGTCTCACTGTCACTGACTTTATATTCATATCACGAGGAGATGTCTTCTTTGGTGCATAACCTTTTCTTGAAAGCTTTATTTTTTGTTATGTTTCCCTTATATGTTTATTTTCTATTTGAGTAATATTCATAATTCCTCATATTTTTCTTATGAGAACATTTGTTATAAAAATGACCAATACCATCACAATTAAAACAAATCAATGGAAGCTTACCTTTATATCTATCATTGGTTCCCTTGTTCAATCTTCTGACAAAGTTGGCCACTTCTTATTCATTGTCTACTATGTTCCTCTTGTTTTCCCTTTTTCTTTGACCTTTTCGATGCTTTGAAAGATGCTTCTTTTATATCTAGATTTTCCCGTTCAATTATCATTTCATATGCTGTGAAGATTCCATGTATTTCGTCCATTCTTATTGAGTCTAGATCTACTCATTTTTCTAGTGTTGATATCTTAGGATCAAATCTCATAAGAAGATATCTTAGTACCTTTTGAACAATTATAGATTCTTCAATTTCTTCTCCCAAACCTATGATTTCATTCACTGTTTCATCGACTTGTAAGAAGTAAGCTGCAATATTCTCATCTTTCTTCATCTTTAGTTGTTCAAATTGAGCTTTGTAAGTTTGAAGCTTTGCTTCTTTGACTTTTGAATCTCGTTAATAAATATTTTGAATTTTTTCCCAAATCTCTTTTGCGGATTTACAATGTACAAATTTGGTATATACTAATTCACCAAGACCATTCAGAAGTGCATTTGTGGCTTTGGAATTATTTTGATTAAGTTTCATTGTTTTTTCACTTGTTGGTGGAACTGCTAGTTCTTTCTTTCCATCTACTACTGATTTCCAAATTTCAAATCCCTTTGTTTGTATATATGTTTTCATCCTTCTCCAGAATGCATACTTATGTCCATAAAACTATGGTATTTTGTTTGTATACATGTTGTTTCTCTCCGTGATCTAACTTTCAGTGGTTAAATCAATTTCCGAGGGAACTTACTTTGATACAAATTATTGTATTACTGAGAGGGGGAGTGAATCAGTAATAGAGAAATCTAATCCTTTTTAACCATAAAATGAAAGTGTTATATCAATGTACCATTATCATCCAATAGTTTCAGAGTAATTAAACACTGAACAAATGAGAAATCATACACATGCATAGTACACCAATGTTTTTACGTGGAAACCCAAAGCGGGAGAAAACCACAGAATGTTTTTTCTTATATGTATTTAAGAATTACATTCATTGGAAGCACCAAATTCCTTTGTTTTCCAGTGACAACTGGAAGGACGCTCCAATCCACTAGATTCTTAGGATACAACCTGAGGGAAGCTCCAACTCCCCAATTCTCCGACTGCAACAAGAAGAACACTACAACACCCTATGTTATCTGACTACAAATGTAAGGTGGCTACAACCACCTGTCCTTTCCCCGTGCAACCACCCTTTTATAGAAGTAGAATGATGGAACCATTGTCAGACTATCACTGTGATATATAATTTTGTAAACATGTACCAATCAACCTGCACCAAACAACTTGTAACCACATGTACCAAACAACCTATAATCAACATGTACCATAAAAAAATGCATCAACCATGCATCAACATGTACCTCAACCTGTACCATTAACGAGTTCATCAACCATGCACCAAATATGTACCAATCATGCATCAAATATATATAAACTATGACTCATCAAGATGTATCAACATCATCAACTATACACCTCATGTATGTGCCAACTCATAAACTACTTGTCTCAACCATGTACCCAACATGTACCTCAACCAAAATCCCTCATCAATTTCATCATCCAAATCTGATTTATAACCTTGTAATAGACCCATTGTATATGATCACATACCTGCAAACCTTCCTTAACATTAACAACAAGAGACTAGCATTTTCATCAAACTTTACTTGAGTCTCACATGACTAATTTTGGATTAGTGAACAACCCTTACTTGAAATAATCATAACTATGTACCTATAATGAATAAGTATCTGAAAATAATACACAATGTTCTTCAATTTTTTTTATTCAAATCCTCTAGGCTTCACTACATGACACCTCTCAGAAAAGAAGTTATAGAAAAAATGGCATACCTTGTTGAATTCTGGCTTATTCTAGAGAGCGAAATCGTAGAGCGTGCCCAACACAGAATATTTGTTGTATGGATATGAAAATGGTACACATAATACTATAGACTGTAATCTAACCAATAAATTTGGTCTTACTGAATTTGGATTTGTTATGAAAAAGTTATGACATTTTTACCCGAAACACTTGTTTCAGACTAGTTTTAAGACTAGCCAGAAACCTTATTTTCTACTAAGTGTAAGTCCAAAAATAAAACAACCCATAATATGAAATGTTTATCACAACCACTTGGATATGTTTCCTCAACAACCTCCATATTTCGCAATCTGGATCATTCTAGAAAAAAAATTATTGCGAAAATGATGAGAAGACCTGTAAATAACATACCTTAGAAAGCATCACTTAAAGAATTTATCCTCCCTTGAATTTTGGCTTTCTTTACTTCACCTTCCCTCTGAAATTCGCCTTAGATATCCTTTGTTTACCTCAGTCACTTATATATATTCAATATGCTCAAGTTTAATTAAATGATATACCCTTGCCTCTTATTTATACTTTTATGTAGCTTCCTCAGGGGGTTACCTTCTAACCATCTTAAACCACTTTCCTTATTTTAGGGCTAATCCTCTTCTAACTACTTGCTCACTTAGTAATTTATCCATTAAATTTATTATTTAAATAATTTCTTTTGTATCCACTTTGAGTTATAGTACACTCATCACTTCACTTTATTATTTAAATAATTTCTTCTTTGCAACCACTTTGACTACTTTGACCTTTTCGTGTTTCTAGATGACTCATGAGAGTTCTCCAACTTCACATGGGCATAAGTCTCTAATCGTGAGGAGTTATGTGATGTTCCACATACCACCAGAAATGGCATGATATGTACTATCCATATAAAATAGTATTGCTTGAAAAAATATCAAAACTCATACCATTATCCATCAAACAAACTTGAGTCTGTTAACCAAACCTTTGTGCTACCATAATTCATTACCATACTTTCTTTAGGGGGTGACATCAATGAAAACCAACCCAAATAATCAACACAATCGATCAGGTTCGTTGTGCTCTCCTTCTGTCTCTTAATAAAACAAACAAGACAATATAATATAATATCATATATAATTTATTTCTTCCCTTTCTCTAGCTCAATTGTCTTCTCTTAACTTTGTGTCGATACTTATTCATGCTTGGAAAAACACATCATCCTTTTAGATAATTCTTTGAAGGTTTAGTTAATTGTTTAGGGAACTCTAATTTTTTATTAACTTTTAACCTTTTCACATTGAAATGTGTTATTATTGTTTAAACCTCATGTTATTTAAAACAAATACTTTGACATAATAACTTTTGATTATATCCAACAGATGTGATAATAAAAAACAACAAAATTAAAAAACAAATTATTAGTATATATCTCTAAGATACCAAAAAATATAGCTGGTTAATAAACATGCATTCACAAAAAACACAAAGCATTGAAAATATGAAGGAGAGAGAGATATCATCTTTGATACATAAGACAATGTAAACTATGATAAAGATGACACTGATAAATTTGGAAACACCCAACCAAAGCCTTAAAGGTGATAAATGTGGAATGCCAAATGCAAAAGCGATGCAGACCAATCCTGCAATTAAAATGCAAAATGGAAGCTTCAACAGGTTTTCATTGTTGCACATGATATATATGGCATGTAAAAACAAATAAACACCCATATATAAGGAAGAGATATTTGTTACATATGATGTATATTGCCAAAAATGTGTATATGTAATGAAGAGATATTTGTTACATAAGCTCAAGTTGTGTTAAAACTAATTTATGAAAGATGTTTTAGCTTGAGTTTGTTCTTTCCTAAGACATAATGCATAAATATTTAACTTCTTTAAATGTATTTTAAATGGTGTCATTTAGTGAAAATTTTGTCTGTCAACTATTGGAATGACAATCTAATTCCCATCACCCATGTATAAAATCTTAAAAAATGTTAATATTCAAAATGACAAACTTTATTAATTAATGTTTAACATAACTAAAATATAATTAAAAGTTAAATTTTTTAGAGACTAAATCATTCCAAATTAAATAACATAAACATAAATTGAAAATAACATCATTAATAAACCTAACCTTTAATTATTTGGGAAATAACATCATTAACAAACCTTTGTTTCTTTTATCTCTATATATTATTATATCTCTAGACCCCATGGACCATTTCATGATTATTATGATTATTAATGTGAATATATAAATTAGACATTGTCAACAATTGCTAGGGTCCTAACCCGTATATCGGTAGAACAATATATTCAGATGTAATAAAGGTCAATATTAATAAGGCCTTGCAATAAAATAGAATAAATCGAATGCAAGAAGACCTAATATAAGCTTCCTCTTTTAGAAGGATCTTCCTCTAGATGCTTCTTTTGATAGACATATTTAGTATAAATAGGAGTCGAAGGTATGAGAACCCTAGCTTGGATATTATTGTAATAAAGGTCTGCTTGACTGGAGGTTGCCCCCTCGAAAAGGCCCGTGAACATTTCTCTTAGAATCAAAGTGTTATTTCTGTTGTTATTCTTATATCATTTCAGTGTTATTGTGGTGATTGTTCTGGTTATATTGTAGTTATTCTTCCATTTCTATCATTTTATTTTTGTTCTACATACTTTTTATATATGGAATATTACAAGTGGTATCAGAGCACTTTCCTCAGCAGAAATTGTGGGTAATTTTTTTTTCATGGTAGAGATGTATTCTGACTTCTTTAAGCCATAGAGATCTATCGTTACATGCATAAACCCGCAATTGAGGGATTCATACACACAGAAAATACAAGTGGTACTTTAACGCACATATGTCGTCCACCATTGTAACCCCTGTTGGTACCCCTTCAAGTGGTAACGCATTAGCCAACACCTATGTATGGATCGACCTAGATTACCTGAATCCCTCTTTAGATAAACCGATCGACCACCTGACTTCTATAGTGCCATCGAGAACAACACTCAGGAAGATAATCTCTAGTACCTAGGTAGTCGGGTAGTACAACTAATGGTATAGTCTAGCCTCCTTAGTTAGTGCCCTAAGATATTGGGCCGAGTACTACTGTTGGACCCCACATGTATATCAAAGATCTGTAGCACAGGGAAAACCCTTGTCTGTAGAACCCTTGAATACCTAACCCTTGGGGATAGAAACATAAACAAATTAAACAGAAAAGATCTATTGCCATTGTGGTCAAGTTCCCAAATCACTACACATTTCTTCTTGGTTAAGCATTTGATCATTTCATCACTGCAGTATTCTTCAGACCAGAGTATAACTCCTGATTCGAAATCAGATCCAGAAACCTGACAGGGCTTAAAAATGCTCAAAAATGAAAGTGCTCAGAATCCGATAAAACCAATGCCATTGCATCTGTCTCATATTCCTAATTCTGGCGGTATATTTACTTCATCAAACGGGCTCCGTATGCGAAAGTTATCGCATTTTGATCGGAAGCCCAAACAGGTAAAAAGTCAAAGGTCAACTGGTCAAAAAGTCAATGCTGATGACATCAGCATGCTGACTATGTAGGAGATGATGTGGCACTCTCTAGCTGATGGTGATTGGGTAGGTTCGCTGACAAGGAAGACATGTGGCAGGCAATTGGACCAGTCAATAACTGACAAGTGGCATTAATTTGTCAAATAGGGAGATGTCACGTGGCCCAGTCATGGGCAACCACGTGGCACCCTCTCATCAGTTGAAGTGGCATGTTTAAAAAAATTGTTTTGGGGTCCATGGGATTTGAAACCATGACCACCACAAAGCCCAACAACTTAAGAAATAGTCCTATAACCAATGCGCCATGTTATTTCTTATTTAAAAGAACCACTTTATATTTTTTTTAAATGTAATTGTTGTAATATGGCAGAAAGGGGCTGGGGCTTAGCCCCAGCCATTGGTTCATTGTAATGCATGTGACCAACCACCCAAAGGGCGCGGGCACATAGAGCGCATGGATCAATTTTTTAGCCCATGGTTAGGGGCGCACCCTCCTCCATACGACCAACAGTAACTACCTCCACTCAAAGGCACATACGGCCAAGGTTTTAGCCAGTAGTGGGGTGCGGTCCTATGTAAGCTAACACGTGACCGTATGGTTCAGGTTATGGGCTAGTGCTCAGCCTTTTAAGTTGGTGCTTGGCCACATCATGGCCCATATGACCTTAAATTAGGGCGTGCGCGCCTGGGCAGAAGGGGCTAGGCCCGATTTATAACTATAAAGTGGGTTTTGTAACTAATTTTTGGGTTTTAATGGTAATTAAACCTATTTTTAATGGTTTTTCTCCATTTTTGGGGGTTATTGGGCAGTTTTGGAGCCTAAATTCTTGGAGGAAGTTGGAGATGAGAAACCAACTTCCTAGCTATATAACACAGGCCTGTTTGAGGCCATAGGAGGGCATTCAGAGCAAAATTATGCTGAGGAGAAGCCAAGACAAAGCCATTTTGAGGCAGAGAAGCTTTTGAGGAGGAGACGCTGTCAGACCATTTATGGGAGCTCCGGACGTCCGTTTTGAGTGTCGTTTTCTTTACCGGGTTCTAGAGATCTGGACGAACATGACCAAATCAGTCTTGTAGCCATTTGGCATTGCAACGATGTAATTTTGATCGTTTGAACAGAAATAAAGAAGCCTCCCCCACAGAGAAAAGGCCCGGAGATGTAGGCAAAGTTGTGCCGAACTCCGTTATCAATCTGTGTGTTATGGTTTGTTGTCTATTATTTCATTTCATATCTGCATATGTGTATATGGCTGTAATAATTTCTCTTATTTTCTCTTTCTTTCACTAAGTTTTCTCAAATGGTTAATTAACGCATGCAAAATTAACACTCAACCATAAGTCATTAAAAAATCATGACGGATCAACTCCACAGGTGTAAAAAAAAAAATCTGGAATTTTTTTCACCATTATTTGAGACCTATTCCATTGGATGCATCTCTTCGCCCTTATCACATTCATACATATAATTTTTTGGCAAAATTTTTTACCCCACCCACCCCTTTTTAGGTCCCTTGTCCTCATGGCCCATACCCATAGCAAAAAATTGGAACATTGCTTCAATACCTTGCAATCTAGTCTCACCGAGACCCAACAAGAAGTGAAACAACTTAGTTTCAATGTTGTCGCCATCAATACAACCATGTAGTCCTCAGTGGAGGAAATCAAACAATACTCAACCACCCAGCTTGAATCTGTCTTTTTGACACTCTGCACCAAGCTACATATCCCTATAGATAACCCTTACAATGAATCACCTCCACATACTAAATTTGAACATTCCTCTCATTCCCATAACTTTCAGCACCATCACTTTCAATGTTACCTACGCCTTTCGCGGGTGGATGTGACCAAATTTGATGGCTCAGACCCCACTGGTTGGGTAACCCAAATGGAACATTATTTCTCTTTATACGACATTACAGATGACTTGGCCAAACTCTGGTATGGTGTTCTCCATCTAGATCAAGAACACAGGCAATGGTGGAAATGGAGAAAAACTTCTCGTCAAGAGTATATTTCTTGGACACGCTTTGTGGCAGAGCTTTATGAACACTTTGACACTGACACCAACCATTTGGGCCCTTTGACAAAGTTGAAACAATTAGGAACAGTGGAAGACTTTATATATGCCTTTGAGCACTTGGATTTTCGGACAGAGGGCATGTCTAATGCCTTTTTCCAAGAGTGTTTTATCAGTGGCCTCAAGGACGAGATTCAGGCCCATGTCCTCATGGCTCGGCCTCCGAGTTGTGTGGAGGCTACTAGAAGAGCTAAAGAATAATAAGAAGTTGTATCTTCTCAAAACTGAAAACCATCATTTATCCCTCGCACTAAACCAATAAATCCCACTACTCCCTCTGCTCCACTAAAGATCCAAAAATTGACCAGGGCTGAAATGGTTGAACGCCAACTCAAAAGCCTTTGTTATAATTGTGATGACAAATATTTCCCAGCCCACAAGTGTAAGGAATAAAATATTTTTATGGCCATCTCTAAGGATATTTCAAAAGAGGATGTTGAAACTCCCCTTGTGTCTGAATCACCTAAAACCACTGACATAACCCCTCCCTCAGAACCTCACGAAGTAGAACCGGTCATTTCCCTCAATGATCTCACTGGCTTCTCCACTCCCCAAAACCTCAAGCTAGTCAGTTACATCAAGCATCGAAAGGTCATCATTCTGATTGATAGTGGAAGCACCCATAATTGTATTCATCGCCGCATTGCCCAAGAAACTCATTGCTACATCCATGTCGTCAATAATTTCCAAATCATGATTGCCAATGGTGGCTCCATGAAATGTGGAAGGCATTGTGAAAATGTGTATCTCCAAATTGGTGACTACCACCTAAAATCTCATATGTTTTTTATTGACATGGGTGGTTGTGACATTGTGTTGTGTGCAGACTGTATAAGGACTTTGGGTCCCATTCTCATGGATTTTAAGGATTTAACCATGCAATTTGACCAGGAGGACCACCAATATAAGTTCCAAGGCATCACTGTTGGTTCACCTAAAATCATTAGTTCTCATCGCATGGAAAAGATGCTCAAAAAAGGTCATTCTGGTGTTATTTCCCAACTCCATGCCCTACAAGAAAAAGAGACACCTTTGGTGCCACAAGACCTCCAAGCCATCCTTTCAAAACATAAAGTGGTATTTTCCACTCCCCAGGGACTCCCTCCTTCCCGTGGCATTCATGATCATTCCATTCCCCTTGTACCCAGAATCCTTCCTCCCAATATTCATCCGTATTGTCACCCCTTTTCCCAAAAAAATGAAATTGAAAAAATGGTCCAAGAATTTCTTAATGCAGACATTATCCGCCCTAGTACGATACCCTACTATTATCCCATGGTCATGGTCCTAAATAAAGAAGGTTCTTGGTGAATGTGTCATGACTTCCGTTCCCTCAACAAACTTACCATTAAAGACAAATTTCCCATTCCTATCATTGATGACCTCTTGGATGAATTGAGTGGCGCCCAATTATTTACTAAACTTGATCTTCATTCGGGCTACCACTAGATATGTATGAAAGAGGTAGACATTACCAAGACTACCTTTAGAACTCATGAGGGCCACTATGAGTTTGTGGCCATGCCCTTTGGCTTGTGTAATGCCCCCTCCACCTTCCAAAGCCTTATGAATCATTTATTTTGTCCTTTTCTCTATCATTTTGTCTTATTTTTCTTTGATGATATCCTCATATATAGAAAAACATGGACAGACCATCTTTCTCATGTGGATCGAGTTCTCCATCTACTCTCTCAGTGACACCGTTTCCTAAAACAATCTAAATGTGCTTTTGGCACCTCAGAAGTAGAGTACTTGGGTCATCTGGTTGGAAAGGATGACATTAAGGTGTATCCTAAAAAGATTGAAGATATGCAATACTAGCCTCACCCAAAGACTCTCAAAAGCTTGCATGGATTTCTGGGCTTAACAGGTTATTATCGCAAGTTTTTTAAGAATTATGGAAAGATTGCAACACCTCTCACTACTCTCCTAAAAAAGAACTCTTTCACTTGGACTTCAATTGTTGCTGAAGATTTTCAAACCTTGAAGATGGGCATGTGCACCACTCCAATCCTAGCCCTTCCTGATTTCACAAAGACCTTTGTCTTGGAATGTGATGCTTCAGGGAAAGGAATTGGTGTTGTCCTTATGCAAGAGGGTCGGTCTTTGGCCTTTAGCAGCAAGCAACTATCTGAAAGAAATCTGCGCAAATCAATATATGAAAAGAAAACATTTTCTATTCTTCATGTCATTGATCTGTGATGCCCTTATATATTGGGGCAACGCTTCCAAATTAAGACATACCATCAAAGCCTCAAGTATTTTCTAGAAAAAATGCATTTCCTCCCCGGAGCAACAAAAATGGGTGTCTGAGTTCTTTGGATATGATTATGAGATCATTTACAATCAAGGCAAAGAAAATGTGGTTGCCGATGCACTTTCATGAAAATATGAAGATGAAGGATCCATTTTTTCTCTTTCCTTCAATGTACCAGATTGCCTCCAAGCCATTCGCTAGGAATGACTACAAGATCCGAAAAGTTTGTATATGATCCAACAATTACAGTCCAATGCTCCATCTTCCCCGAGGTACTCTTGGATCCATGATGAGATTTTATATAAAGGTTGTTTGTATTTAAGTAAACAATCAAAGATTAAATCCATGATACTTTCTGAGCTTCATACTATACCCATAGCGGGGCACTCTGGGTTCACCAAAACCTATGACAGGGTCAAACGTTCTTTTTTCTAGGATGTTATGAAACAAGACATTCATAATTTTTTTTTTGAATGTGATGTGTGTCAATGTAACAAGGGAGAAACAATCAAATCTCCGATCACACTACAACTTCTTCCGATTCCACCTGCTATTTGGAGGGATATCTCTATGGATTTTATTACAGGCTTACCCAAATCGGGAAATAAATCAGTCATCATGGTGGTTGTTGATCGCCTTTCCAAGTATGCTCATTTCTGTGCTCTTCAACACTCATTTACAACAACCGCGATGGCTCATATTTTCATGGATCAAGTCTTCAAGCTTCATGGCATTCCGCACTCTATTGTTTATGATCGCGACCCAACTTTCACAAGCAATTTTTGGCAAGAACTGTTCAAGCTACAAGGCACCCAATTGCATCTTAGCACAACTTATCATCCCTAGACTGATGGTCAAAAGGAATTTGTCAACAAGTGTTTGGAAACATATTTGAGGTGTTTTTCCTCAGAAAATGAAAATCAATGGTTACCCCTAGTTGAATGGTGGTACAACACTTCATATCATAAAACTACAGGCACGTCTCCTTTTGAAGCGGTATATGGACAGAAGCCACCTTCATTTCTCTCATACTTACCTGGTGTCTCGAAGGTCTAAGCGGTTGACCAAACACTTACAGTTCGAGAGGCTATTCTCCGTACCCTCAAAGAGAATTTGGTCATGGCACAAAATTGCAAGAAGAATCAAGCATATCAAGGTCGCTTTGAATGTCAATTTGCAAAAGGGGATTGGGTGTTTCTTTAACTGCAACTTTACAAGAAAAATTCCCTCAAGGTCGAGCATTGTCAGAAGCTATTGCCCAAATTTTATGGTCCTTATACCATTCTTAAGTGTGTGGGAAAAATGGCCTATCAGTTAGCTTTGCCCAATCATTCGAAGCTACATCCTTTTTTTCATGTTTCATCCTTAAAGAAGGTGATTGGAACTAAGTGTCAAATTCAAACGAACCTTCCCAAGTTAGCTGAAGAAGGATCCATTTGGCTACAGCCACAAGCAGTTTTGGACCAGCTTAAGCATTGTCTGTGTCAAAGAACCATCAAGGAAGTTATAGTCCAGTGGAAAGATACAACTCCAACAGATGCCACTTGGGAACCAACTACCATTCTGCAACAATTTCCACATCTCAAGCCTTGAGGACAAGGTTGTTTTTAAGGGGGAGGACATGTCAGGGTCCTAACCCACACATAGGTAGAACAATATATTTGGATGTAATAAAGGTCAATATTAATAAGGCCTTGCAATAAAATAGAATAAGTTGAATGTAAGAAGACCTAATAGAAGGTTCCGCTTCTAGAAGGATCTTCCTCTAGATGCTTCTTTTGATAGACATATTTAGTATAAATAGGAGTTGAGGGTATGAGAACCCTCTATTGGATATTATTGTAATAAAGCTCTTCTTGACTGGAGGTTTCCCCCTCGAAGAGGCCCGTGAACATTTCTCTCATATTCAAAGTGTTATTTCTGTTGTTATTATTATATCATTTTAGTGTTATTGTGGTGATTGTTCTAGTTATATTGTTGTTATTCTACCATTTCTATCATTTTATTTATGTTCTGCATACTTTAAATATCCGATATATTACGACAATACAAACCACAATAGTCCAACCTGTTTTTCTTTAAAATTCTCTATTTTGAGGGAATTTATTTTCCTTCCGACTAGAGGAGCATTGTAGAGAGTTAGATTACATAAATTCATTAAACCTTAGATGAGTATTGTGTGAATATTGGTAGGTGAACGACTTAATTTTGCATGTTTTGGCTCTGGCTTGTGACAAGTATTAACAAATATTAGCATCACTTAACAACGTGGATGATAGTGGAGAGACCAAACATTGTCCATCAAATGATTATTGTTTAAATTGAAGTCGTCCATCCGACGGGGTGGAAATATTTTTTTCTCTAGTATTTAATCAGAAACTCTAAGAAGAAGCTCTTGAAGTCCTTACAAACACCCAATCTAAGCAGTAACAACTCCAACACAATGTACATATGCATGTAGAGTTGATCATATCTGTGTCAACAAGAAATGAAGTTAAAATATATTGTAGAGTTGATCACATCTTTGTCAAAAATACATGAAGATAAAAGATCAAATTATTGAATGTAATACACCAAACCAGTCTAAAGTTTAAGTTAGCAAATGCAGACACTTCAATTGGACATTGATAATTTGGTTATGGTAGGATGGAATTGTTTTCTTGTCATAGTATGAATATTTTCTTGTTTCCAGTAGTACACATGTTTAAAGCATCCCAACCCATGTCTCTACCAAGCAAAGTCCACATGTTTTAAGCAACCCAACCCACGTCTCTACCAAGAAATTTTTGGGACAAGACACAAAATTTCCTGTGAGGAATTGAAGCCATGAACAAAAATGAAAAATAAAGGGAAGATGGGCACTTAAAAGCAAAAAAGAAAATGTCAAATCGAAGCAGGAATGGTTATCGGAGATGCCCATGTAGTTCTCTACACAATAAGGTTGGCTAAGGGACCATTCATTCGAGGTTCTCTTAATCCATTTGAAAGGATTCAAGCTTGGGTTCAACACAGATTCACTCATATGGGTTATAGTGATTATACTGATTGATTGGGAGTTCTCTGCATATAGGTCCACTCAAGGTCAGAGAGAAGATTTGTTGCTTAAGGAAAAATCATGCATAGGTTTGGTCCTCTTTATCTTCCTAGTTGTGGACACCAATTTATCCTTTGTTGTTGAAGCTTATGGTTCTTGACCCACAAGGTGAGAATATGGACAATTCTAAATTAGACTAAAAACTATTTATGAGATTTTGCATCCAAGTTACCATGACTGCGAACTTGTATTGAATCACTATAGGTTGGGTGGTGTTAAATTGAATTTGCATGATCAAGGACCTACTTTGTTCACTGGCTATGATAAAAGAGTTTGTCTCTCCCCTCCAAACCCTGTGATTTTGAAGCCATTAATTCACATTTTCCAGAAAATCCAAAAATTCAAAATTAAGATGGATTTGTTCTTGTGTTTACCTTTCATGAGTCATTCTAACAAAATGAAAAGAAGAGCACGCAGATGTTTTTGAAAAATCAGAATTTATATTCTCTTGATCATGTTGTGTGTGAGATGTTGCTTCTCGCTATCAATGATATATTGCTTTTGGTAGTCTTGAGTTTGGTATTCTACTCATATAATTGAGTTTGGTATCTCATATATATGCCCAAAATTGCCTCAGTATTGACAAAAGCATAATTCAAATAGTGTAGACAAGAAGAACTAAATTAATTACCATAGCTTCCTTCGTTGTTCTTTTAAGTGTAATACATCTATAAAATATAAGAGAATATTCCATTAAAACACAAGTTCAAACTTGCGTGTTAAGAAAACAATAGCTCTACATCTTCAAATTAAAAGTAACAAATGTACACCCACATATGGCATTTGACATGACATGGGAGATCGTGAGTCCCTTCACATTCATCAGCTGAAAAATAAACATTGGGGTTGCCTCTTTGAAATATCAACACATTTACATTGTCGAGTTAATCCTTAAAGGCAACTTGAATAAGTTGGATTCACTAGCAACCAATTTTTTTAATGGATCGAGTGGTGGTCGTTGCAGGGAAATGAGGATGGCAGTAATTTTAATGCAGATTGCCACCAAAGGAGGATGAGGATGAGGTAGCAATAAGACCCTGAAATAGGTGACTCAATGCTCTAGTCCAGCCTTTGGCACATACCCATAATAAGAGACCATCATAACCAAACGTAAATGTGAAAAGAATCCTAAAATACTCACATCCAAGAGAGCGAAAGGACGTTAAATGACAAATTGCCTCACATGCCAATGAGCCATGAGGTAGTGGATTGCTTGGACAACCATTTCGATATGCCAATACGTCATGAGAGGTGATCCATCGCTTATACTGATTTGCAACTCTTTCAAGCACTTCACCATCGTTATTTTTTCATATTCAATTTTTGGAATTTTGGAAGTAAAATATATTATATTACTAGCAACAATTATTTTATAAAAGTGATTGATATTTATTTATAGACACCATTAATTTAGAAATATGGAAAATGAAGTATATCAACCACTTTATAAAATGATTATCTCTAATTAAAAAAAATAAAAAAATCTTAAAAAAACATTAATTAAAATAATATTAACTTAAAAAACATTTAAAAACATAAACAAAAACATTTAAAAAACATTAACTATATAAATATTACAAAAACATTAATAAAAAACAATAATTAAAAAAACATTAAATCAGCATATTAATTAAAAACAATTAAAAAAAACATTATAAGACATTTCAAAACAAATTTAAAAACAAAACATTAATTTTGAATGAAATTAATAAAAACATTAACTATATAAATATTATAAAAACATTAATAAAAAACAATAATTAAAAAAAACATTAAATCAGCATATTAATTAAAAACAATTAAAAAAAACATTAAATCAGCATATTAATTAAAAACAATTAAAAAAAAAACATTATAAGACATTTCAAAACAAATTTAAAAACAAAATATTAATTTTAAACGAAATTTTAATTGAATGAGTGAGAAAAAAATTCAGCATATTAATTAAAAACAATTAAAAAAAAACATTATAAAACATTTCAAAACAAATTTAAAAACAAAACATTAATTTTGAATGAAATTTTAATTGAATGAGTGAGAAAAAAATGTGTATGTAATCTCTTTGTTTGTCATTTAACAGAGGCTAGTAACCTGCCCACATAATGAAAGTAAAATATACAATGACATTTTTTTTTGGAACAAGTAAATTTCTATTATCCATGAGGCATGAGGCTTTTAGATTCTTATTCCCCTTTTCTTCCACAAAGGAATATAATAAAATTACAGAGAACCGCTTAAGCAGAAGCAAACTATCTTCATGTTAGAAGCACTCATAGAATGAACAATTTTCATGAAAACAACAAGCTTGAAGGGGAGGTAAACTATCTTCAAGTTAGAATTTTTTTTTATAGAATGAACAATTTTTATGAAAACAAGAAGTTTGAAGGAGAGGAAGAGGAAACGAGAGAGGGAAACTATCTTCACTCATAGAATAAACAATTTTCATGAAAACAAGCAACTTGAAAGGGGAGAGAAAATTAAATTTTACTTATTATTGTTTTTAAAAAAAACATAACAAAAAATCTACAAATATAAAAGTATGTTATTAATGAATAATCATTTATTAAGAAAACATATATATTATACAGATCTGAAACATTCATGAAAGATACTATGGCTACAAATAATTAAATATATCACTACACATCTAATATTTATTAAAATTAAGAATAATTGTGAACTTAATATTTAAAGTATTAAAAAATTAATATCATTGTGCATTTAACATTTAATAAAAATAAGAATAACTGCTCACTTCCATATTAATTCAAACAAATCTGCTTCATTATTTTTACATACATCAACAAACAAGTTCCCTTCACTACTTTTAAGAGAAAATCTGAAAAATAAATCTGTGATAAAATGGAAAACCTAAAATCTAAATCAGTGATAGCATACACAATTTAAATACTAAATCCATAACAACATAGAAAACCTAAAAACTAAATCTGTGATAGAATTGCAATTACATTACTTAAAAACTATAATTTAAAAAAAAATCTGGCTAGAAACATTGAAATGACATTGTTTTGTTGGGAGCTTTGTACATTTGTGAAATTATGAATAAAAGCTTATGACTTCACTTCAATGTTCAGAGCAGGTCTGACACGTTGTCTTGAAACCCGTCAAGGGAGTGCATAAGGCTCGTCCTTGAATTCAGACCTTGGTTGAAAATGGGCCTGATGGGGTTGTCCTGTCGCCTTAAGGCTATTATTATTGCTATTATGATCACTACATCTGACTCCATATAGCCACGAAATTATCTGGATCCAACCTTGAATGCTAAATCTATGGATGCAGTCTGATTCCATCAGACAAAAACTTTAGAAGTTACGTCGCTCACACAACCCCATACTTTCAATCATTTCATTGCTATTACTACGAACCTTTCTTACCTAGACTGCACGTGTCATCTCTGTCATGGTTTGTGGAAAATACTTAGAAAATTGAAAAAAGATGACCGACTTTATTCTAATCTTGGGCAGTACCTACCAAAAGAGAGTGACCTACTCTAGCAAAATCATTCATGTTATTAATGAAGCCTTGTCATAGATTCTCTATACATCGACACCCTTTTATATATATATATATATATATATATGTGAGAGAGAGAGAGAGGATAAGATTTACATGGGACAATTCATATTCAAAATTTCGCTGAGTGGACACCTTAAGTTGGAGTAGGTTAATTGTGCATTAAATATATTTTATTTTTTCTTTAGAAATGAAGTTAGATTTTTCAAAAACTTAGGGATAACTTGAGTTGGGTGTGATCTAAGTTTGATGTTTCATAAAACTTTATTTTCAAGATTTTAATCTCATTATAAATATAAATTAATCCAAATATTCACAAAATCAATAAAAAAAAATAATTTTCATTTATTAAATTGAAAAAGTGTTACACATTTAAATAGATATAGGGTGTTTATTAATTAACTGTTTTTGAATAATTTTATTACATTATTATGAATAATAAAACTATTTTTTATTAATGTGTTTGTGATTTACATTATTACTGATGATAACATGATTTTTAATTTTACATATTTGAAAATATTATTAAATTAAAACTAATATGTAATTCTCTAAAATAAAATAAAACAAATATATGGTTATTACATAGTTTATAAAAGGGTTTGATAAAAATTCAACTGGACCAAAAATAAAATAAAACAAATACATGGTTATTACAAAATTTATAAAAAGGTTTGACAGAGATCCAATTTGGATTAGAAGTCATGGGAATTGAACTTACATAGGGTAAAGCATGTCATATTATCAATCAAGTCCAGGGTCGTTCAAAGAAATCAATCTTCAAGAGAATCCCAATGAATGGAAGTGATTGGAGATGTCCTAAACGAGTGAATTCATGAATCACGAGCTAGGAAAAAGCCTCAAGAGGAGAGTGGCCCATACATGAAACATTGATAGCACAATTGTAGCTATGTTGAAGCACATGCAAATAAGAATCCCATTGTTTGTTTCCGTTGTAAGATTTAAATATATAATATTTTTGCACTTGTCTACCAGTCAAGGTTAGTCATATTGATGATGGAAAACAATGACACCAACCAATTGAACTAATACTAGAGGTTCTCTCTAAAGTACCCAACCGCCAAAGCTCGTCACACCACACAAAAAATATCCCTTTTTTTTAGTTCTGATACCCCTCTGTAAAGTTCCATCACCTCCTGCTCAACAAGAGCCTTCCATAGGTGGTTTCTTCATTCAAAACTGAGTCCTAGATCAAAATTCATGGCCTTTCTAAAGTTCCTTGGTCTTTAACCTGTCTAAGAGTTGACATGTGGCATCCACATGACACCTTGGCATATTCTTCATTCACCATGATGACTACTTGCACCTACGTGATGCCTGTGAAATTATGCCATCAAATGAGTCTGCTGCACCCAGAACCATCAGAGCCATCACTCACATTCTTTACTAGTACTCTTATGACTTAGCTCCGACATATAAAGTATTGAGGAATATTCCCCTACGATGTCATCCACTCAGAGCTAGAACAATTCATACCATTTCCTTACTCTAGGATCGAAGCATTGAGGAATATACCCTTCTCCTTAATGGACGGTGGTGGGCGTAAATCACAATCTCCTCATAGACAGTTGAGATTGATTCATAGCTTAAGGCTCTTATGCCAGATAGAATCCACTCAACTCATCCACCTCTGGGTAAGTGACTTTAGTTGCTTTAACTCACACCAACAGTCCTGCTGGTAAGTCGTGTCAGCTATGGGGTTAAACCTTTGTTCTGATATTCCTTCATCGGACTCACACCTCTAGGTCATCGGAGGATTTCTTCAAATCCATCACGATTGTATTCCAAAAATATTCAACATTGAGTGAGCTAGGTGTAAATTTTAAACTTGTGAAGTAAAGCAATGCATATAGATTCTTAAGAAAAATAGAATTTAATCAATGGCTCATACACAAAGTACACAAAGATTTTATACTGGAAACCCT
>JZKD02S2433098.1:1017379-1035749 GCA_000966675.3 Picea glauca
GCAACTACATCCTCATACTTCAATGTAGATTGAGTGGTACTACCTATTGCTACAACCAGATTATCCCAAGAGTCTGGCAAAGAACATAATAAAGTAATACACTTATCTTCCTCTGAAATCGTAATATTAACAGAGCCAAGTTGAATTATGAGAGTATTAAAGGAATTTAGATGTTCTGTCACAAAATCTCCATCTTCCATCCTAAGATGATACAACCTCTTTCGAAGAAACAACTTGTTTACCGGGGACATTGATTGATACAAATTCCCCAACTTATCCCATAGTTCCTTGGCTGTAAATTCTCCCGAGACATTCAACAACACCAAATATGCTAGGCAAAGTCTAATAGCACTCCTCACTCTCATGTCCAACTTCTCCCAATCTTCCTTCGACATACCAGTAGGTGGTGTACTAGTAGTTTGTGCACTAGTAGGTTGTGTACTAGTCGTCTATGTACCAGTAGGTTGCATACCAGTTGGTTGTGTACCAGGGTCTACAACGATCCATTGTTCTTTGTCTACAAGAAGGTCCTCCATATTCAGCTTCCATAGCTCAAATTTTTTACTGTTGAACTTCTCTATCTTGATTCTAGAAGAACTTGTCATTCCTCTTTTTGCACTCAAATCACCATTGCAAAAGCTCCCACTAAACTGAGGTTTATCATAAACCCAAGATAAACTTGATCTATCAAGACCGAACCAAACCCTCAAGAACAAAGGTGTCCCTCTGAAGCCAAAAAGAGCTTTGATACCACATGTAAGTTTTAAACCTGTGAAGTAAAGAAATGCATATAGATTCTTCAGAAAAACAGAATTTAATCAATGGCTCATACACAGAGTACACAGAGATTTTATACTGGAAACCCTCAACCGGGAAAACCTTTCTTATATTCATTATCTCGAATTTCAGCATTCACTATACAATATATACAATTTTTTTAGGTATTTTGTAGATACCAAAACCCTAATCTGTAAAACGAGGATTATGTTTAGTAAACTGCTATAAATAGCAAAATGCACTAAAAATAGAAAAAAATGCCCAAAAAAAATTTGGGGGCACTGCCCTGAACCCTGTTGGACCCAGGCTACGCCCGGTGCCGAAATCTATGCGTAACCAAGGGGGATGGCCAGACGCAGTTTTCGAATCTGACGCCCCCACACAGACACATGCCAAGAATATAACACATACCCAACACTAGGATCGCGTTAAAATCTATCCACCTAGACAACTGATGACACACGTCTTCGCATAGATGCTCCCTATCAACTCTCATTCTTTAGACTTACTAGTGGGGCCCGTAATGATCAACGGTTGGAATTTCATCCCTTCTGTTCACAGATCTATGTTTTGTGCTAGTCTAACTTCGGTATATTTTTATCAGGGTTATTCTCACAGTACATGATATTTCCACCCAAAAGTATTACTACGACATGGTTGATTCAGAGCCCTTCCCATGACACTTGAGGGATCTCTCTAACACAACAAATCTAACTAACCATCGATCAACAATAACAATCTATTCATATCAATGATGGTGATTCCTTGTCAACCAACACTAGGTTTACGGAGTCATAACTGTTCGTTTAAAGGACTTAGCCATGGAATCAATATGATCCTGAAGTCTCTACAAACTGTCAAACTTAGGGTTTAGGCCTCACATGGGTTGCATACTCATCATGCCAGAAACATATTGGGTATTCGGACAAGCAACAATTTGTGTTCATTAATTTTTATGATTTAACCAAGCATTAATATTCATCCCCATGTTGTTTACCTTGTCGCAATCAAGTCATAGCTTAAGTACACAAACAATCTCTTGGGTTTCAACACATAGACACACACACACAATTGTTCTATCCTTAAGCATTCATATAAGTCATTTAGATAAATCATTGAGAGTGAGTTCAATATAGACGAATCGCTTATTTGATAAATGAGTGATCCAATCCAACTTACTAAGAGAGGAAAAATTTCCTGCCTAAAGCCTTGTTGTAGAGTCACTTCCTATAACATGCCACCTCCATTCCAATCCATGATACAACCAAGTAAATTGACTCAGGAGGGCTCCAAGTATGCGATGATCTGAGAAGGTTACCCTCCTTCTCCCTCTGATAGAACAAAAGTTGTCACTTCCTACTGAGCTTAGGGTCTCTATAAGTTTATCACGTGGTTTCTCAACTGGATTTTCTCTGCACAAGGGAGATGCTTCTCTTCTTAACAACCCCTCAGCGACCTCCCCTTACCAGTGTCAATTTCTATCCAGTAAGCACCAAGCTTCCCACTATTTCTCTAGTTCAAGATCAGGGTCATCTTTGTTCAGGGTGATCATCCTTATCTTGGACAATCTTTCTATTTTCTTCCAGAAAGCTATCATTTTCTTTCTCAATCAACTCATCTGCCTTCTATGCTCTATGCTCATTTTTTCTAGGCTCTCTTCTTTCTCCGTTCAACTGTGTTTTTCCATTTATGTCTTTGGTTTTTATTTCTCTAGCTACTCGCACTTCCTTTTTTCTACCTCTCTCCATTCCTCTGTTGAATCCCCTGCAGACGTAACCGACACTCCTCCCTTTTTCAATCTAAGGGGCAGTGCTTTTTTCAACCATTCAATTGGCCATTCTTTCTACGCAAGGGCCAATTGCAACAGTCATTACTACCCAACCACCTTTATGACATTCTCTTTAATGTTCACATGGTCTCTTCCATAAGTCTATGTGTTGGTGGTGAAATCATCATGTTTGTAAGCATAGATAAGATTGTTGTGCAAACTTCCTACTTTCTTCCCTTCACTCAACCATCCCATCAATCCTCTACTTCATCAATTACCTATGTATCATGATTAGTACTTATCAAGGTTGTTCTCTCTCAGTCAACATTTTGATGTTTATATTAAATCAAAACACAATTACATGCCTCATATTATTAACATATAAAGCTTGTGCATAATTACAATCTTGAGGAAAAACAAATAAAATGTTACACTCTCTTTTTTATATGTATGTTGTGGACCACAAACTTACAACTCTTCTTTACAATAATATATCTCGATAAAATCAACTTTTCTTATCAAACATGCATCAAACCCTAATCTTTTTAACTATGAAGCAAAACCAACTCCATTAATAATAATAATAGTAATCTTAAAAGAGTAGCTAAAGGACGTTCAATGACAAAATTGCGTCACATGTCAATGAGCCATGGGGTAGTGGATTGCATGGTGCCAATGCGTCATGAGAGGTGATCTATCGCTTATACTGATTTGCAAATCTTTCAAGCAATTCACCATCGTTGAATGATGGATAACCATGTAAACTATAGCTTTCAATAGCCTTTCCCCCATAACAACGTTTACATGTTCATTTGTCAAAATAGCACATTAGGGTTAAAAGTGACGACTTCGTTATTTTAGTACATGTGTTTTTTGGAAGTAAAAAAGGTTTATGTTATTAACACCAATTCAAATAACTGGTTGTCAAACCCACAACGATGTAAAGTTCGAGGAGTGATGATGAAGGAATAGAAATAAAGATAATATTTCCACAGTCAACTGTGCTTTCTGGAAATGAAGGAATTTAAGATACAGATGGTAGAAAACAAAGAATATGGACATATTACTTTCGTTAAGCAGGTACCATTTGATAGAACAATCAAAGGGAAGAACTATCCTCCTCTGCTAATTTATTGATAAATGTTGACTTTCTACATATCTACAAATGAGACAAAAGATATATTTGAAAGTGAGCAGTTGCATATATTATCATAGCCACTTAAAATAGTATAGAAAATGAAAATGAAAAGTACAGTCAGAAAATGAAACAGATAATTAGAAAATGAACATCTACAGTTAGCATGCTAAATTCAAAGCTTAATCATTTAAACGTGGCAATCATATAGTGTTACAGTAATTTCTTAATATGATTAAGTAAATGTTAAAAGGTAAACAAGTTAATGGATGCATTCAAAAATACAAGGAAGTTATGAACATTCATTGATTTGGGAGGACGACTAAGAATATACCAGCATTTTCAATTGTTAACCATCAGATTAGAATTTTAGATTAAAAGGTGATTAATTATGTTCATTGTCAATACATTTAGGCCTTTCAATGTAATTAAAAATAAAAATGATCTGCATAATAAAGAGGGAAAAAATTAACATCGAACCTTATTATGTGATGTTGGCCTTATATATCAGTGGGAAATCCTGTTAGAAACCTTAAAGTAATTACGGTCTGTCCACCTTATTCATCAGTGGAAAATCTTTTTAAGAACATTGAAATGATAATTTTGTAAATGTGCCAGATTATATATCGCTAGAAACATTGGAATGACATAGTGGGAAATCTGGCTAGGAACATTGAAATGACATTGTTTTGTTCGGAACTTTGTACATGTCTGAAATTATGAATAAAAGGTTATCACTTCACTTCAATGTTCAGAGCAGGTCTGACACGTTGTCTTGAAACCCTTCAAGGGAGTGCATAAGGCTCGTCCTTGAATTCAAACATTGGTCGAAAATGGGCCTGATGTGGTTGTCCCGTCGTCTTAATGCTATTACTATCGCTATTATTATCACTACATCGGATTCCATATAGCCACGAAATTATCTGGATCCAACCTTGAATACTAAATCTATGTATGCAGTCTGATTCCATCAAACAAAAACTTTATAAGTTAAGTCGCTCACACAACCCCATACTTTCAATCATTTCATTGCTATTACTACCAACCTTTCTTACCTAGACTGCACGTGTCATCTCTGTCCTGGTTTGTGGAAGATACTTGGAAAGTAGGAAGACCGTATGTTTTTGTTATCATATTATAAAATGGTCGTTTTATCTATATAAATATTAGTTGTTTAATATTTACCTACATTTGTCCAATATACTAAGCTCTAAAAGGTTATCTAAATCCGTGTGACAAATCATAAACAAAGTACTATTAAAAAACAAATGAATGACTTTATTCTAAACTTGGGCAGTACCTCCCAAAATAGAGTGATTCGCCTACTCTAGCAAAAGCAGGCATGTTATTAATGAAGGCTGTTAATTTATACATTGAAATCTTTATTAGTGTCTTTATTATGTCGAAAGGTTTATATTTATTGGAGATGGGCACAATTAATCACCTTTTAATTTAAAATTTTAATATGATGGTTAACAATTGAAAATGTTGGAATATTCTTAGTCGCCCTCATATTATTAAGAAATTACTGTACCACCATATGACTACCACATTTAACTAATTAACCTTTGAAATTATCACATTTAAGATTAACTTTTGGATTTCTTTAACTCTATATGCATTTCAGTTGTCGGTGCGTTTCAATTCATCTAAATACTGTCCATCCAAATAACTTTCGACGTTCACCAACCACAACACCAACCACTTTAAGGCTGTGCTAATAGAGGCTCTTATAAATTGTTATCAGTTTAAGACGTCATAGTGCAAAATCAGCAGTAAAGGATATGTACTTATTCAAAGCATGGGGAGATGGTTGCACACGAACAATCTCAACAAAGAGAACTATTGCAATAACTCTAGATTGTGAGTATAGTTCTCGAGTTTTATTGTTACGATGAATGTTAAGATAAAATCAACATGTAGGTATGAAGGGAAGCACCCTAGCACGTCACTATAACGAGTTCAACGTTTAACTTGAGGCAACCAACTTTCACTACAAGGTGATATAAATTAACTAGACAATTGAAAATTATATGTTTAAGGCAACCAATTGGCACTACAAGGTGATATAAACTACTAATAAAAACGGCAAGCAAAATTACATAAAAGTTCTTGTTTGAGCTTTCAAAACAAAAGCAAAGAATATTACTCACTAGTGGCTTATACAAAGCCTAGCCAACACTATACAAAGCCTAGCCAACACTTTAGGCACTTCTTCCTAATATTTTTTAATAGTATAGATGAACTCGAGAGTAAACCTAATATTATCGTAATTTTAAAATATATAGAACTTACTCGGCTTCTTTAATACCAACCTCTGAGTTAGATTTTTGCTTGGGCATTTTTGCGTCTTCATATAATTGATGCACCAATTATTCTTTCTTCATAGTTGGAATTGATTGATTGCATTTGATTTGAAGCTCAGGATTGAACTTATATTCATGACTATCATTTGATGTTTTTGTTGTACCAGAGTGTCCATAATTATTGCTACCTAGGTGTTCACTTGATGCTCATTCTCATGGATTCTAGCTATTACTCTTAAAATTGAGGTTGTATTACTTTGTATAGATTCCTCATGATTTTTTAAAACTAGCTAAATCTCCTTTCATTCTCAATAATCCATACCAATTCTTTTATAATGGATAATCTAATTAAAATTATTGTCTATGTATTTTACAATCAATAATCCAATTAAAATTATTGTCTATGTATCACCATCTCTCCAAATGTTTTTTTATAGTATAGAATTCCAACTTTTTTATGCATGCCAAAGATAGAATAGTAAATTTTTCCACCTTTCGGTTATGGAACCTGATTACCTTCCTGATTTGGGTCTTGTTTCAACCCACTTCTGTTGCCAAGGGTTCCAAGGGGAGAGAAATTTTGGAGCCCACCCCGGTGGGGGATTAGTGGAAAACACCCCCGAAGCGAAATTTTGGGAAAATTTTCCTTGTAAAATATTGTAATTTCACAGTCAATTTGGACCGTTCATTATAAGTTCAAAGATATGATGGTAGAAGTTATGTTAGGTATTTTTTTTCCTAGAAGGTAACCTTCTTTTATGTATGAGGGAATTGTATTGTGCTTGTGTGAGTGAGTGAATATTGTATTTTGAGAGAGGAGACTGTGAGAGAAAAAAGAGGAAGTTACAACAGGTATGTTGTAGGTTGTATCCCTTCATTTAATGTATATTAATAAAGGAACAATTTCTTTGGTGGACCTAGCCCACACTTAGTGAACCACATATATCTGTGTCTCTATTGTATTATGTATCTTTTGTATTTTATTTCCATATTTTTATTTATTTATTGCTCTACGATCTTGTTTTTCTAACAACTGGTATCAAAGAGAAAGGTAACTTGCACGAAAAGAGGGTTCCTCATTTGAGTGGGAGCAATGGTGAAAGATTAAAAATTTAAGGTCAAGAAATTTAATAGCCAAAACTATTAGTTATGGAAGCTGCAAATGGAAGATTTTTTATATCAGAAAGTACTTTACCTACAGTTGGGAGGAAAAAAAAAATTCAGTGACTATGAAGGACAAAGGATGGGATATTTTTGAGAGAAAGACACTAGGCTTTGATGAATGCATTGGCTAAACTATATGAAATCGACTTTCAGCAAGATATTTCTAATTAAGCGATTATTTAATATGAAGATGTCATAAGATGGGTCTATTGTCGATTATTTAAATGAATTCAATATGGTTACTAATCAACTAAGTTCTGTAAAATTGGACTTTGATGATGAGGTTATGGCTCTTCCAATCCTGTGCTCATTCCAAAAAGCTGGAACAACTTGGTCATGGTTGTAAGTAACTCTATCTCTATTTCAAACACTTTGAAATTTGATGATGTTGTTCGTGTTATCCTTAGTGAGGTAATGTGATGGAAAATCAGAGGAAAGACATCAAGTAGTTGACCGGGGAGAATAGGGGAATAAAAAACAATAGAGAAAAGAGCTCAGGGAACTGTGGGAAGTCTAGGAAGGGCATATCCAAATATAGACTAGGAAAAATAGAATGTTGGAATTGTGGGAAGAAAGGACATATAAATAAAGACTGCATAGCTCCAAATAAACAAAGAGATGGAAAACAAGAGAAAAACTAAGAAGTAAATGTAGTAGGTGATGTGTTACAAGATGCTTTGATTCTTTCTTTAGATAATATTATTGATTCTTGGGTAGTAGATTTAGGGCCTTCATTTCATGCCACACCCCAGAGAAAATGTTTCCAAGATTATGTTCAAGGTGATTTTGGAGAGGTTTATTTGGGTGATGATGAACCATGCCATATTGTTGGAATGGGTAAGGTACAAATAAAACAAAAGAATGGAAACCAATTGTTAATGAAAGAGGTGAGACATATACGAAGAAATCTAATTTCAACAGGAAAGTTGGAAATTGAAGGTTGTATATCTACATTTATAGATAAGGCATGGAAAGTTACTAAAGGATCATTGGTAATGGAAAAAGGAGAGAAGGTGGGTACATTGTATTTATATAGTAATAATGTTGACTCTTTTATCTCTTTAGATTCTACAGGTTTGCATACAACATTGTGGCATCATAGGCTTGGACACATGAGTGAGAAGGGCATGCAAATACTTCACAAAAGGAATTTGTTTCCAGATATTAAACAAGTTGATTTGGATTTATTTGAACACTGTGTTTATGGAAAACAAAATCGAGTCAAATTTTTCAGGCTTGGAAAGGAAAAAAAAAAGAGAAAAGTTAAAGCTTGTGCATAAAGATGTATGGGGGCAAGTTCAGGTATCATATCTTGGTGGCTCTCATTATTATGTTACTTATATTGATGATGGAACTAGAAAAATTAGGTTTGTTGCATTCGAAAAAAAATTGATGTTTATGACACTTTCAATAAATCTAAAGCTTTGGTTGAGAATGAGACACGAAAAAGTTTCAAGTGTATTAGATCAGACAATGGAGGTGAATAATGCAACAAGGATTTTGATAATTACTATTCATACCATGGGATTAGTAGAGAGAAGATAGTTCCAGGAACACCACAAGAAAATCATGTGTCTGAAAGGATGAACAGGATAATCATGGAACGTGCAAGGAGTATGAGATTGCATGCTAGGTTGCCCTTATAGTTTTGGGCAGATGTTGTAGATATTGTTTTTTACTTAATAAATAAAGGGACTTCAAGCTCCTTGTATGGTGGCATTCCATAGGAGGCATGTACATGTAAGAAGCTAAACTACTCATTTATGAAGACTTTCGATGGTCAAGCATTTGTCCTTATTGATAAAGAAAACAAAACAAAGTTTGAGGCAAAATACAAGAAGTGTACCTTTATTGGATACAATGTTAATGGTTTTGGTTATCGATTATGGAATTATGAAAATCATAAAATAATTAGGTGTAGATATGTTGTATTCAATGAAAAGGTCATGTATAGAGATCAGTTGCAGGGAAAGAAACAAGAAAAGGAAAATAAAAAATACACAGTCCTTGATGAAATTAAATAAAATGAAATTCCAAAGGTTCCAGAAAATCAAAATGTACAACAACATGATCATCACGTATCACAATCTCCTGCAAGTGTTGTTAGAATATCTACGAGGTTAAGTATACACCTTAAACGTTACTCTCCTTCATTGTATTATTTATTGTTGACTGATTCTGGTGAACCAGAAAGTTATGAAGAGGTAATGCAGGTAGACACTAAAAAGAAGCGGAAGCAAGGCATGAAAAAGGAAATGAATTCCTTGGTAAATAACTAGACTTGGGATCTATTTAAGTTGTCTGTAGGAAAAAAAGCATTGCAGAATAAAGTTTGAAGGAAAAAGATGGAGGAAAAACTGATACAAGGCTAGACTTGTTGTAAAAGGGTTTGCACAAAAGAAATGTATAGGTTTTGATGAAATATTTTCTCCGGTTGTTAAAATGACTTCAATCGGGACTATTTTAAGTCTTGTGAAACTAGAAGATTTGCATATTGAACAATTAGATGTAAAAAAAAAAATCCATGGTGTTTTGGAGGAAAAGATTTATATGCAACAACCAGAGGGGTATGAGGTCAAAGGGAAGGAAAATTTGGTATGAAAGTTGAAGAAGAGCTTATTTGGCCTAAAAAAAACTCCAAGGCAATTGTATTTGAAGTTTGATAGGTTTATTACAGAACACAGTTATAGTAGATGTCATTTTGATCATTGTGTTTATTTTAAGAGGCTAGAAAATGGAAGCTATATTATCCTGCTATTGTATGTAGATGTCCTGATTGTTGTAGGGTCTAACATGCAGGATATAAATGTTCTCAAAAATAAATTACTTAATTCATTTGTGATTAAGGATATGGATGCTGCAAAGAAAATCCTTGGTGTGATAATAACAAGACACATGAAAAATAACAAATTGAGATTGTCTTAGGGTGAGTACACAGAGAAGGTGTTAGAGAGGTTTAAAATGTAGAATGAAAAACCGATTAGTACACCTTTGGCCAACCATTTCAAATTAACCAAGGAAATGTGTTATGAGACACAGGAGCAGATAAAATACATGTTCGGGGTCCCTTATTCATTAGTAGTTGGCAACTTAATGTATGCTAAGGTGTGCAGAAGACTAGATATTGCACATGCAGTGGGAATTGTGAGCAAGTATAGGAATAATCCAAGTAAAGAACATTGGGAGAGAGTAAAGTGGATTCTCAGGTATTTGAGAGGCACTACTACTCATGAATTATGTTTTGGAGCTTCAAACATTGTTTTACAGGGATATGTTGATTTAGATATGGCGGGTGATAAATATAGTAGGAGAAGCACCAATGGGTATGTTTTTATTGTAGGTGGAACTATAGTAAGTTCGATTTTGAAAGTGCAAAAGGTTGTTACACTTTCAACAAAGGAATAAGAGTATGTTGCTACTACAAAGGCTATTAAAGAGATGATTTGGTTACAAAGGTTTATGAAGGAATTGGGAAAGAAGTAGGAGAATAGAAGGTTGTACTGTGACAACCAAAGTGCCATTTATCTTGCAAAGAACTCAACCTTCCATTATAAGACTAAGAATATACAACACATGTACCATTTCATATGATCCATTTTGGAAGATAGATAATTCAAGTTGGAAAATATACATACTATCCATAATCCTTTAGACATGTTAACAAAGTTAGTAACTAAGGAGAAATTGAGTTCCTTCTTTAATTTTAGTTGGCCTTCAAGCATAAAGGTGAAGATGATAAATTTTCCAGGTCCAAGGTGGATCATAGTCCAATAAGCACAACAATAGTGAAGTTGTTGTGATCATTCTTCAAGTGGGAGATTGTTGGTTGTGGAGCCTGATTACCTTCTTGATTCATAGGTCTTGGTTCATCTGCGTTTGGACCCCATTACATGACAGGGGGTGTGGGGGGACTTTCCACCCACTTCTCTCATCAGGGGGGTCCAGGGGGGCACGACGATAAATTTTGGAGCCCTCCCCCCCGAGCGAGAGATTTGGGGGCAACACTCTGGAAGAGAAATTTCGGGAAAAATCACCTTGTAAAATATTGTAATTTTGTAGTCAATCTGGACCATTCATTATAAGGTTGCAAATAAGATGGTAGAATTTATGTTAGGGATTTTTTTCCCTAGAAGGAAACCCTCTTTTATCTATGATGGAATTGTATTGTGAATGTGTGAGTGAGTGAATATTGTATACTAAGAGAGGATATTGTGAGAGAAAGAAGAGGAAGTTACAACATATATCATGTAGATTATATCCCTTCATTTGTTGGATATTGATAAAGGAATGACTTGGAAATTTCTTTGGTGGACGTAGCCCACACTGGGTCAACCACGTATATATGTGTATCTATTGTATTTTGTATCTATAGATTGGAGGGCGTATCTATTGTATTGTGTATCTATGTGTATCTTGTTTTTCTAATAACACCCTCCAATCTATAAAAATGTAGAGCCAATGTGGATTCAAATAAGATAGATGAATTTTTACCATAGTTAGAGTCGAAAATACATGCATTAACTTTATAACTTGAGCTAGAAATAGTTCGTAGATTTGTGTGCCTCTTTGATATGATGAGATTTGACAGAGTTGTTGTCCAACCCAAAAGTACCATGTGTTGGCTCAGATTGAACAATGGACTGATTGTATTGAAATGAACCAAAGAAAATTTTATTAGAATTGAGGCGGGCACAAAAGGAATGGAAGATACTACTATGTGAAGGGTTGTAACATAATCTCGAATCATAAATCCAAAGAAAAATATAGTTCAAACAAAAGTATAACTCCTTGAATTGGACAGAGGAGGCTAACCCACTGAGCTGGTCTAGAAGAGAAGAAGCATACACAAAATCTCAATCAGATTATTACAATTTACCAGAATACCACTACAACTTGAAATCTAGGCTCTCCAACAATGTAATACATGCTAAAAAACCATAGTCCCACCTTAGCAAGTGGAATTTCCTCCCAGGAGTTCAAGTTCGTGTGAGGCTTGGAGCTTAAGCATGAAAAAGAGACCCGTGGGTTTTGTCTCATCATTGAGTGTCCATGCTATGTGCCATGTGAATATTAAATGTTCACAACGTGCTTTATTCCTTATCAAAATATTCAATGAATGGAATGGTTGTATTGTACATGATAGATTCATAGAATTCCACGGTTGTAGAATTCATGGAATGGTTATATAGTACATGATAGATTCATAGAATGGAATGGTTTTATACTTTGATGCTAGTTAATTTGGATATTTCTTGTTGTTGAGATTGTTAAAATCTAACTATAACCCATGATAATGAATTATCTACTGAATTAGTATTGAAAAACATATTTCCAATGATGGCCTTTGAGTAATGTAATTCTTGTATAATACATGATAGATTCATAGAATGGAATGGTTGTAGAATTTATGGAATGTAATGGTTGTATAGTACATGATAGATTCATAGAATGAAATGGTTGTAGACTTTGATGCTACTTAATTTGGAGATTTCTTGTTGAGATTGTTGAAATCTAACTATAACCAATGATAATGACTTATCTATTGGATTGGTATTGAAAACCATATTTCCAATGATGGCCTTTGAGTCTTCCATTACTATCAATGATTGAATACTCGAGTCAATTGAAATCCTTAATCACTATACAAGAGTTAATGACAATCCTTAATCCCTAAAGTAAAGCATAAGATTCTACTTGGTTGTTAGATGTAATACCAAGTCCTCAAGCAAACAAAGTTTCAATTGTTTCTAGAGGGATCATGATGGACCCTCTTGCACCTACCTAGCGTCTTCGAAGAATGTTCAATTTGTTGATGTGGTAGGTTAGAGATGAATTGTTTGTAAAATAGCACAAATCTATTTTAAACTTGGATTTATTCATTATTGAGAGGAATCAAATTATTTGAGGTATACATTTTATTATTATTTAAAATGAGTCTAAGTTGGTTGTAGCAATGGTGGATGGTGAACACTAATTGGAATCCCCATCAGTGAACCATACATACATCTCTATATCTCTAAGCCACTAATTAAAAATCAACAACTAAATTATTGGATGGTGGAAATTAAAAGAATAAGTGACTTTTAGATGTATCTCCATTATCCAATATTACACCTTTCATCCTATTTCTAAAATAAAAATGCTACCTAAAAATACAATTTTAAGTATTGCTAAAATATTTATGTTTGCATTACAACTAGATTTTTATGTAAATTTCATATTTATAATATTTTTATTTGCATATATATTTATTTGACAAACTTGAATTATTATTATTATTTGTTATAATTACATTTTTTTTTACGAACATCATTATTATTATTATTAACTTGAATTATCATTATTATTTGTTATAATTACATTTTTTGGATTCTAGATGCACCTTGATATTCTTGGTATAATCAATAATCTTCCATATTAAAGAAAACAAATAGCATGTAAAGTAATACTAGTTATTTAACATGGAGCTGTGTTTGGGGACTACTGAATAGTTAGCATAGTTAGTGAAGAAAATATCCTTACATTCTCTAGAGTTTCTCATGGAAAAGGCCACATCAATTATATGGATTATAGTTATAGAGTTTTGTTATTATGGTGAAAGTGTACAATTTATAGTTCTGATGAATTTTCAAAGTTTATTATTTAGAAAGATAATTATAATAGATATTTGAGAAGTTATTGAAGATAATTGTCTCTTTTATAATTTGGAAAGTGATTTTTGAAGATAATTGTCTCTTTTATAATTTGGAAAGTGATTTATAGTTATGATGAATTTTCAAATTCTATTATTTAGAAAGATAACTATAATAGATATTTGAGAAGTTATTAAAGATAATTGTTTCTTTTATAATTTGGAAATTTTTATAATTTGGAAAGTGATTGAGGGAAAAAATAATGAATTTGACCATTTATCAACACTAGTAAAATAATTTATAAAATGAACTTGATTAATCCCTTAGAGTTAGTTAGTGAGTTAGTGGTTTGATTCTAGTTGTTTTGAAAGTGACATAAAAGGTGTAGAAAGTGTCACTTAGTTGTTCAATTAAAGTATCTTAATATTTAATTTAGGATATGATCTATTTTACCGTTTTGGACTATTGTTATATTGTGTATTTATATGCACTCTACACGAGGACATGGAGATAGGAATATATTCTCTTAGAGCACATGCAATTCATATCTACCTACATCATTTTTTTAAGCATATAAGAAGAGAAATTTGTATCTCAATGATTCCTACAATCAAATAGTCTTTATAATTCATCGACCGGTGGTATGGTGGGTAGTGGTAGGGTGGTGGAAGAATCTTGTAGAAATCACATTGAAATATGTGAGGTAATGATATTATAATTCTAATATAATTATTAATTGTAAATTTAAAGAGAATTAATATAAAAAATGTAGGCAAACTTCATTAGTATGATTGGATTTTGAGGGTTTTATTATATAAAGCAATCAAGGTTCAAAAATTGTGGTAGTTGGTAGGAGACATTCCAAAAAGTATATCCATGTTAAGGGTTGGTGTGGCTCATGCTGCGTGTAATCGTCGAGTGTTTTTTACAACTTAGATGTTCCTGGTTCATAGTTTCTTAGACCACAGGCTAGTCCTGCAGGTAAAACAAACATTGGAAAAACTATATATATATAGTCTATGAGATAGTTTGGAAATGGGACAATTAGTAGATGGTTGTGAGGGATCCAAGTAGCTACTATCTCTCACAAATGAAACAGATCTAGGAAGCTACTAGACATGGTTAGAAATTAAGTCCTTGACAAATATTTTAATGGCGAATCAAGGATTCCCCAAAGAATAAATCAAATAATTACAAAAATATATTTATGTCTTCCCACATTAATAGGAAAATACCGAGAATATTGTATCAAATCATAGCATTAGTCCATGTAGTAAACAAAAAAATTATCCCTAAATTAAACTTTGGGAGGACTATTGGGTACCTATGTTCTAAGCACCTAACTCTGAACCAGTGACCTACCCAACTTGGGGGAGAGATGTCACATATTGATCATGTCCACTTGATATAACCCCACCCCCCCAAACACATGCAGTGAGAACCAAATTCTATTAATAAATCAAATAGTAAAACACTATGAAATCCAAAGCAATAAAAACTAGCTAGAATGGTGGTATATTATCTCTGAACATAGAAGTTTTGACTATGCTTATTTACAAGATACTCATTATAATAGGCCCAAACAATTTTTTTACATAAATTAGTAAACTCTAAGGGGGAAAATCCATAAATATAAAAACCCTAACAATATGATTTGAGGTGGCCAAATGGAATGCAGGCCACGGGGAGTCTAGTTGATACGTCAACTTCCTGGGGCTGCAAATTCCACATACAAACTCCATTTGGGGAACACAATAGCTTATTGGGAATATATCAATGAGAAGAAATATTTTTTTGAAGGATTGGACATGTCAATTCAATTTAGGTCCCTCGTAGGGCCAAAAAACACTATTTAGGGCCTAAACAATGTGTCAAAAGTTTGGGACCTGAAAAAATAAAGAAAAACACTGCCAAGATAGGGAAAAATTATGAGTCAGTGGAAGAGGTGGGGGGCCACCAATATCCACTTGGATCAATAATCAACCCTTAGGAAGAAATGGTCCTCATTTTTTTAACTTCCTCCATCACATGGGGAAACTTCTACTAATTCTAACTCCTAGTGAGCTACTTTCCTTGGTGATGATGCTCTCCTACTTTGATAACCCAATATAGTTGTATGTTATGTTGGTGGTTTATCTTTTTCATGGTGTCCATGATTTATTCCAATGTATCCTACTTAACGTTGTTATGGTTGATCTATATAGGGGCCAAATGCTCATCCACTTTTGTGGTGTCCAGTATAAGTGGAAAATATGGTTGAATCAACTCCACATTAAATACTAGGTGCAAGCCAAGGAAAGGGAGAATAAAAAATTCAAAATCATTCTCACCCACAACCTTCATGATGGTGTAAGGCCCATATATGAGTGGGTTGAGCTTCTTGTGGGGGAATACAAGGTGCTCTTTATGCAAATGTAATGACACCTTATCACCAACTTGAATGTAACACCCCCGGCCACCCAGGTCGGGCCATGATACTCCAAATAACACTCTGATATGATATTGTAACACCCTCAACCACCTAGGTTGGGCCATGCTACTCCAAATAACGCTCTGATACCATATTATAACACCCCTGACCACCAAAGTCGGGCCTTTCTACTCCAAATAACACTCTAATACCAATTTGTGACATCCTCGGCCACCCAGACCAAGAATCGTCACTGAGTAAACATCTTCTTGCTTATATATATATATATATATATATATATATATATATATATATATATAATGCAATTTTAACCAGACCTAAACATTTTGTTCATACACATATTCATTCCATCTACATATTATAAACATATAARAAAAAAACATATTCTGCTAATACATAGATTAATGCAGAAATAACAGTAAAATCATACATATATTATTCACAAGAAAAAACCATAAATGTAACAGCATATACAAGAAATACTCATCATTATAGCATGTACAAATACACAACATGTAAATGAACAAAGGAATGGTACTTATCTTTTAATTGAATTACACCAACAATTTGCAGACCTTCCACGAACCTCCCAGCCATAGACCACACAACTCATCACTCTCGACAGTGAGTCACCCTTGAGGTGGGACTAAAATCCATCGGGTAAGGGATTCCTAGGCTAGGTAGGGACAACAGGAAGGATTTCCTCCAAGGAGCCAATTACTCCCACAACACACAAACTCTCATTCCCCACATGTATGTCCCACCCCAGGAGTGTACACCTTCAATGTCACACAGTCCATCAGCTGCTACACCAACCTTTCCTTGGGCTTCAACAACAGGACAAATCAATAATTCTCATATCTTTGTAACTTCTACTAGACTCCCTCTAGGAGACCTCACTTCCTCAACACACTCTCTCATCTAGAGAGAGTTTCTCACAGGACTGGAAACCTACTTCTTCTATCCATGGGCTTGACAACCCTCTTCTTCACTCCTGCTCCTCAGCACATGGGCATTGTGATGACATCATCAAAACTAGGCATGGGGAACGGTACCGACAGGACAAAACATAGGAAACCACTAGGTACAGGTGCATCGAGGGTATCAATTCATCTTGTTGAAGAGAGGTTCAGGGTGTTTCAGGGTTACTTTTTGATTGCTTAGTGCGCTTCTCAATCAGGGTAATGGGATGGCTAGTCTGGTTTGAATGGTTAGGTCTTGAGAAAATGCCCAGCATCACGAGAATGGTCAGAACTATGAGAACTGTGAGAATTCCCACCCATAAATCTGCATTCTTTTTGAATGGCACTTGTCTCTCCAGGAGCACATTCCTTTCCACTTGGAACTTGTTCCTCTTCCCAAAGGAACTTAGGATAAATTATATCCTATTTACAACCCTTTAGAATAATAATTATATATTATTCTCTTGGTTTTAAGATCTTAAGCTTATCCCTTTCCCCCCAATCTCCTAGCCTCCTACCTTTCCCGACCTAGTGGAGCTTAGTTCACCATACTCTTTCTTCATGGTCGGTCTACACACAACGATGTTGTTTATATTAATAATATGAATATTTATATGTACAAAACAGGCTCCTGGCCTTTAACATCTAGGCTCTCCAGACTAATAAGCACATAATCCTCCTAGCTTATAACACTTGGCTCACCAGTCTACAAAACATGTTACAATTTATGATTACAACCAGGGCTCAGCCTTGGGATATTACAATGAAACTTGTGTGAAACCCTATGTTGGTCACATTCATGCTTGTACCTGGTATAGGTTTTGTGTAGGGTATCATGAACATATTTTTGGATGTGTTGGATTCACTAAACAAATTTGATTTCTCTATATACCTTAGTAAGAGCATGAGAGGAAACTTAAAATGTAGATGTAATGGATAGAGCTACATCAATGGGGGGTGATGGATAGAACCTAAAGCACGTTTGAAAAGGGTTGTGTACAATAGTGATATGGAGGGATATTTTGTAGCTGTGTTGAATTTTGGTCTCCCATTTTTTAACATTTGGATACCTCTTTTCTCTGTTATTAACACACCTTTGTTGATACTGAGAGGGGGGTGAATCAGTATCAAGTACAATTTAAAACCTTTTTCAACTTATACTTAAACCATTCAACTATATCCAATGAGCAATGAA
>JZKD02S2433098.1:1035759-1047571 GCA_000966675.3 Picea glauca
ACCAGAATCAGTCAACAATAAATAATACAATGAAGGAGAGTAACGCTTAGGGTGTATACTTAACCTCGTAGATATTCTAACAACACTTGCAGGAGATTGTGATACGTGATGATCATTTTGTTGTACATTTTGATTTTTTGGAACCTTTGGAATTTCATTTTATTTAATTTCATCAAGGACTGTGTATTTTTTATTTTCCTTTTCTTGTTTCTTTCCCTGCAACTGATCTCTATACATGACCTTTTCATTGAATACAACATATCTACACCTAATTATTTTATGATTTTCATAATTCCATAATCGATAACCAAAACCATTAACATTGTATCCAATAAAGGTACACTTCTTGTATTTTGCCTCAAACTTTGTTTTGTTTTCTTTATCAATAAGGACAAATGCTTGACCATCGAAAGTCTTCATAAATGAGTAGTTTAGCTTCTTACATGTACATGCCTCCTATGGAATGCCACCATACAAGGAGCTTGAAGTCCCTTTATTTATTAAGTAAAAAACAATATCTACAACATCTGCCCAAAACTATAAGGGCAACCTAGCATGCAATCTCATACTCCTTGCACGTTCCATGATTATCCTGTTCATCCTTTCAGACACATGATTTTCTTGTGGTGTTCCTGGAACTATCTTCTCTCTACTAATCCCATGGTATGAATAGTAATTATCAAAATCCTTGTTGCATTATTCACCTCCATTGTCTGATCTAATACACTTGAAACTTTTTCGTGTCTCATTCTCAACCAAAGCTTTAGATTTATTGAAAGTGTCATAAACATCAATTTTTTTTCGAATGCAACAAACCTAATTTTTCTAGTTCCATCATCAATATAAGTAACATAATAATGAGAGCCACCAAGATATGATACCTGAACTTGCCCCCATACATCTTTATGCACAAGCTTTAACTTTTCTCTTTTTTTTTTCCTTTCCAAGCCTGAAAAATTTGACTCGATTTTGTTTTCCATAAACACAGTGTTCAAATAAATCCAAATCAACTTGTTTAATATCTGGAAACAAATTCCTTTTGTGAAGTATTTGCATGCCCTTCTCACTCATGTGTCCAAGCCTATGATGCCACAATGTTGTATGCAAACCTGTAGAATCTAAAGAGATAAAAGAGTCAACATTATTACTATATAAATACAATGTACCCACCTTCTCTCCTTTTTCCATTACCAATGATCCTTTAGTAACTTTCCATGCCTTATCTATAAATGTAGATATACAACCTTCAATTTCCAACTTTCCTGTTGAAATTAGATTTCTTCGTATATGTCTCACCTCTTTCATTAACAATTGGTTTCCATTCTTTTGTTTTATTTGTACCTTACCCATTCCAACAATATGGCATGGTTCATCATCACCCAAATAAACCTCTCCAAAATCACCTTGAACATAATCTTGGAAACATTTTCTCTGGGGTGTGGCATGAAATGAAGGCCCTAAATCTACTACCCAAGAATCAATAATATTATCTAAAGAAAGAATCAAAGCATCTTGTAACACATCACCTACTACATTTACTTCTTAGTTTTTCTCTTGTTTTCCATCTCTTTGTTTATTTGGAGCTATGCAGTCTTTATTTATATGTCCTTTCTTCCCACAATTCCAACATTCTATTTTTCCTAGTCTATATTTGGATATGCCCTTCCTAGACTTCCCACAGTTCCCTGAGCTCTTTTCTCTATTGTTTTTTATTCCCCTATTCTCCCCGGTCAACTACTTGATGTCTTTCCTCTGATTTTCCATCACATTACCTCACTAAGGATAACACGAACAACATCATCAAATTTCAAAGTGTTTGAAATAGAGATAGAGTTACTTACAACCATGACCAAGTTGTTCCAGCTTTTTGGAATGAGCACAGGATTGGAAGAGCCATAACCTCATCATCAAAGTCCAATTTTACAGAACTTAGTTGATTAGTAACCATATTGAATTCATTTAAATAATCGACAATAGACCCATCTTATGACATCTTCATATTAAATAATCGCTTAATTAGAAATATCTTGCTGAAAGTCGATTTCATATAGTTTAGCCAATGCATTCATCAAAGCCTAGTGTCTTTCTCTCAAAAATATCCCATCCTTTGTCCTTCATAGTCACTGAATTTTTTTTTTCCTCCCAACTGTAGGTAAAGTACTTTCTGATATAAAAAATCTTCCATTTGCAGCTTCCATAACTAATAGTTTTGGCTATTAAATTTCTTGACCTTAAATTTTTAATCTTTCACCATTGCTCCCACTCAAATGAGGAACCCTCTTTTCGTGCAAGTTACCTTTCTCTTTGATACCAGTTGTTAGAAAAACAAGATCGTAGAGCAATAAATAAATAAAAATATGGAAATAAAATACAAAAGATACATAATACAATAGAGACACAGATATATGTGGTTCACTAAGTGTGGGCTAGGTCCACCAAAGAAATTGTTCCTTTATTAATATACATTAAATGAAGGGATACAACCTACAACATACCTGTTGTAACTTCCTCTTTTTTCTCTCACAGTCTCCTCTCTCAAAATACAATATTCACTCACTCACACAAGTGCAATACAATTCCCTCATACATAAAAGAAGGTTACCTTCTAGGAAAAAAAATACCTAACATAACTTCTACCGTCATATCTTTGAACTTATAATGAACGGTCCAAATTGACTATGAAATTACAATATTTTACAAGGAAAATTTTCCCAAAATTTCGCTTTGGGGGTGTTTTCCACTAATCCCCCACCGGGGTGGGCTCCAAAATTTCTCTCCCCTAGGAACCCTTGGCAAGAGAAGTGGGTTGAAACAAGACCTAAATCAGGAAGGTAATCAGGTTCCACAACCAAAAGGTGGAAAAATTTACTATTATATCTCTGGCATGCATAAAAAAAGTTGGAATTCTATGCTCTAAAAAAACATTTGGACAGATGTGATAGACAATAATTTTAATTGGATTATCAATTGTAAAAGAATTGGTTTGGATTATTGAGAATGGTGATACATAGACAATAATTTTAATTGGATTATCCATTGTAAAAGAATTGGTATGGTTTATTGAGAATAGAAGGAGATTTAGCTAGTTTTAAAAAATCACAAGGAATCTATACAAAGTAATACAAGCTCAATTTTAAAAGCAATAGCTAGAATCCATAAGAATGAGCATCAAGTGAACACCTAAGTAGAAATAATTATGGACACTCTGTACAACAAAAGCATCAAATGATAGTCATCAATATAAGTTCAATCCTGAGCTTCAAATCAAATGCAATTAATCAATTCCAACTATGAAGAAAGAATAATTGGTGAATCAATTATATGAAGACGCAAAAATGGCCAAGCAAGAATCTAACCCAGAGGTTGGTATTAAAGAAGCCGAGTAAGTTCTATATATTTTAAAATTACGATAATATTAGGCTTACTCTCGAGTTCATCTATACTATTAAAAAAATATTAGGAAGAAGTGCCTAAAGTGTTGGCTAGGCTTTGTATAAGCCAGTAGTGAGTAATATTCTTTGCTTTTGTTGTGAAAGCTCAAGCAGGAACTTTTATGTAATTTTGCTTGCCGTTTTTATTCATAGTTTATATCACCTTGTAGTGGCAATTGGTTGCCTTATAAACATATAATTTTTAATTGTCTACTTAATTTATATCACCTTGTAGTGAAAGTTGGTTGCCTCAAGTTAAACGTTGAACTCGTTATAGTGACGTGCTAGGGTGCTTCACTTCATACCTAGATGTTGATTTTATCTTAACATTCATCTTAACAATAAAACTCTAGAACTATACTCGCAATCTAGAGTTATTGCAATAGTTCTCCTTGTTGAGATTGTTCGTGTGCAACCATCTCCCCATGCTTTGAAAAAGTACATATCCTTTACTGCTGATTTTGCACTATGACGCCCTAACCTGATAACAGCTTACGAGAGTCTTTAGTAGCACAGCCATAAAGTGGTTGGTGTTGCGGTTGTTGAACGTTGAAAGTTATTTGGACTTTAGTAGCACAGCCATAAAGTGGTTGGTGTTGCGGTTGTTGAACGTTGAAAGTTGGACGGACAGCATTCTGATGAATTGAAAGGCATGCACACTGAAATGCATATAGAGTTAAAGAAATCCAAAAGTTAATCTAAAATGTGGTAATTTTAAAGGTTAATTAGTTAAATGTGACAGTCATATGGTGATACGGTAATTTCTTAATAATATGAGGACGACTAAAAATATTCCAGCATTTTCAATTGTTAACCATCATATTAAAATTTTAAATTAAAAGGTGATTAATTGTGCCCATCTCCAATAAATATACACCTTTCGGCATAATAAAAACACTAATAAGATTGCCAATGTATAAATCTGTGACAATCCTTCATTAATAACATGCCTGCTTTTGCTAGAGTAGGCGAATCACTCTATTTTGAGAGGTACTGCCCAAGTTTAGAATAAAGTCATTCATTTATTTTTTAATAGTACTTTGTTTATGATTTGTCACACGGATTTAGATAACCTTTTAGAGCTTAGTATATTGGACAAATGTAGGTAAATATTAACAACTAATATTTATATAGATAAAACGACCATTTTATAATATGATAACAAAAACATACGGTCTTCCTTCTTTCCAAGTATCTTCCACAAACCAGGACAGAGATGACACGTGCAGTGTAGGTAAGAAAGGTTCGTAGTAATAGCAATGAAATGATTGAAAGTATGGGGTTGTGTGAGCGACGTAACTTCTAAAGTTTTTGTCTGATGGAATCAGACTGCATCCATAGATTTAGTATTCAAGGTTGGATCCAGATAATTTCGTGGCTATATGGAATCCGATGTAGTGATAAAAATAGCGATAGTAATAGCATTAAGACGAGCAGGACAACCACATCAGGCCCATTTTCGACCAATGTCTGAATTCAAGGACGAGCCTTATGCACTCCCTTGAAGGGTTTCAAGACAACGTGTCAGACCTGCTCTGAACATTGAAGTGAAGTGATAACCTTTTATTCATAATTTCAGACATGTACAAAGTTCCGAACAAAACAATGTCATTTCAATGTTCCTAGCCAGATTTCCCACTATGTCATTCCAATGTTTCTAGCCAGATTTCCCACCGATATATAATCTGGCACATTTACAAAATTATCATTTCAATGTTCTTAAAAAGATTTTCCACTGATGAATAAGGTGGACAGACCGTAATTACTTTAATGTTTCTAACAGGATTTCCCACTGATATATAAGGCCAGCATCACATAATGGGGGTCGATGTTAATTTTCTCCCTCTTTATTATGCAGATCATTATTACCTTTAATGTATGCAATTGCTCACTTTCAAATATATCTTCTGTCTCTTCTGTCTCATTTGTAGATATGTAGAAAGTCAACATTTATCAATAAATTAGCAGAGGAGGATAGTTCTTTCCTTTGATTATTCTATCAAATGGTATCTGCTTAACGAAAGTAATATGTCCATATTCTTTGTTTTCTACCATCTGTATCTTAAATTCCTTCATTTCCAGAAAGCACAGTTGACTGTGGAAATATTATCTTTATTTCTAATCCTTCATCATCACTCCTCGAACTTTACATCGTTGTGGATTTGACAACGAGTTATTTGAATTGGTGTTAATAACATAAACCTTTTTTACTTCCCAAAAACACATGTTCTAAAATAACGAAGACGTCACTTTTAACCCTAATGTGCTATTTTGACAAATGAACATGTAAACGTTGTTCTCGGGGAAAGGTTATTGAAAGCTTTAGTTTACATGGTTATCCATCATTCAACGATGGTGAATTGCTTGAAAGATTTGCAAATCAGTATAAGCGATAGATCACCTCTCATGACGCATTGGCACCATGCAATCCACTACCTCGTGGCTAATTGACATGTGACGCAATTTTGTCATTGAACGTCCTTTAGTTACTTTATTATTATTATTATTATTATTATTAATGGAATTGGTTTTGTTTCATAGTTAAAAAGATTAGAGTTTGATGCATGTTTGATAAGAAAAATTGATTTTATGGAAATATATTATTGTAAAGTAGGATTGTAAGTTTGTGGTTCACAACATACATATAAAGAAAGAGAGTGTAACATTTTATTTGTTTTCCCCCAAGATTGTAATTATGCACAAATCTTATATATTAATAATATGAGGCATGTAATTGTGTTTTGATTGAATATAAACATCAAAATGTTGACTGAGAGGGAAAAACCTTGAGAGGGAACAAAATGTTGAGTGAAGGGAAGAAAATAGGAAGTTTGCGCAACAATCTTATCTATGCTTACAAACATGATGATTTCACCACCAACACATAGACTTATGGAAGAGACCATGTGAACATTAAAGAGAATGTCATAAAGGTGGTTGGGTAGTAATGACTATTGCAATTGGCCCTTGCATAGAAAGAATGGCCAATTGAATGGAAAAAAGCGTACCACAAACTTCCCCTTAGATTGAAGAAGGGAGGAGTGTCGGTTACGTCTGCAGGGGATTCAATAGAGGAATGGAGAGAGGTAGACAAAAGGCAGTGCGAGTAGCTAGAGAAATAAAAACCAGAGACATAAATGGAAAAACATAGTTGAACGGAGAAAGAAAAGAGACTAGAAAAAATGAGCACAGAGCATAGAAGGTAGATGAGTTGATTGAGAAAGAAAATGATAGCTTTCTGGAAGAAAATAGAAAGATTGTCCAAGATGAGGATGATCACCCTGAACAAACATGACCCTGATCCTAAACTAGAGCAATAGTGGGAAGCTTGGTGCTTATTGTATAAGGTCGTTGAGGGGTTGTTAAGAAAAGAAGTGACTCCCTTGTGCAGAGAAAATTCAGTTGAGAAACCAAGTGATAAACCTATAGAGACCCTAAGCTCAGTAGGAAGTGACAACTTTTGTTGTGTCGGAGGGAGAAGGAGGGTAACCTTCTCAGATTATCGCATACTTGGAGCCCTCTTGAGTCAATTTACTTGGTTATATCATGGCTTGGAATGGGGGTGGCATGTTATAGGAAGTGACTCTACAACAAGGCCTCAGGCAAGAAATTCGTCCTCTCTTAGTAAGTTGGATTGGATCACTCATTTATCAAATAAGAAATTCGTCTGTATTGAACTGACTCTCAATGATTTATCTGAATGACTTATGTGAATGTTTAAGGATAGAACAATTGTGTGTGTGTGTGTGTGTGTATAGATATGTGTGTGTGTGTGTGTGTGTGTGTTGAAACCCAAGAGGTTGTTTGTGTACTTAATCTATGACTTGATTGCAACAAGATAAAAAACATGGGGATGAATGTTAATGCTTGGTTAAATCATAAAAATTAATGAACACAAATTGTTACTTGTCCAAATACCCCATATGTTTCTGGCGTGATGAGTATGCAACCCATGTGAGGCCTAAACCCTAAGTTTGACAGTTTGTAGAGACTTTAGGATCATATTGAGTCCATGGCTAAGTCCTTTGAACAAACAGTTATGACTCCGTAAACCTAGTGTTGGTCGACAAGGAATCACCGTCATTGATCTGAATAGATCGTTATTGTTGATCGATGGTTAGTTAGATTCGTTGTGTTAGAGAGATCCCGCAAGCGTCATGGGAAGGGATTTGAATCAACCATGTCGGAGTAAGACCTTTGGGAGGAAATATCATGTACCATGAGAATAACCCCGATAAAAATATACCGAAGTTAGATTAGAACAAACCATAAATCCGTGAACAGAAGGGATGAAATTCCAACTCTTGATCATTACGGGCCCCACTAGTAAGTTCGAAGAATGAGAGTTGATAGGGAGTATCCATGCGAAGACGTGTGTCATCATTTGTCTAGGTGAATAGATTTTAACGCGATCCTAGTGTTGGGTATGTGTTATATTCTTTGCATGTGTGTGTGGGTGCGTCAGATTCGACAACTGCATTTGACGATCCCCCGTGGTTACGCCTAGAGTTCGGCACCGGGCGTAGCCCGAGGCCAACGGGGTTCGGGGCAGCGCCCCGAAATTTTTTTTTGGGCGATTTTTTCTATTTTTAGAGGTTTACTAAAAATAATCCCGATTTTACGGATTGGGGTTTTGGTATCTACAGAATACCTGAAAACATTGTATATATTGTATAGTGAATGGTGAAATTCGAGATAATGAATATAAAAAAGGTTTTCTCGGTTGAAGGTTTCCGGTATAAAATCTGTGTGTACTCTGTGTATGAGCCATTGATTAAATTATGTTTTGATTAAGAATCTATATGCATTTCTTTACTTCATAGGTTTAAAACTTATATGTGGTATTAGAGCTCGTTTTTGGCTTTAGAGGGACACCTTTTTCGTTGAGGGTTTGGCTCGGTCTTGATAGATCAAGTTTATCTTGGGTCTGTGATAAACTTGGGTTTAGTGGGAGATTTTGCAATGGTGATTTGAGTGTAGAAAGAGGAATGGCGAGTTCTTCTAGAATCAAGATAGAGAAGTTTAACGTTAAAAACTTTGAGCTATGGAAGTTGAAGATGGAGGACCTTCTTGTAGACAAAGAACAATGGATCGTTGTGGACCCTGGTACACAGCCAACTAGTACGCAGCCTACTAGCACACAGACGACTGGTACACAACCTACTAGTGCACAAACTACTAGTACACCACCTACTGGTATGTCGAAGGAATATTGGGAGAAGTTGGACATGAGAGCAAGGAGTACTATTAGAGTCTTCCTGGAAGATTCGGTGTTGTTGAATGTCTCAGGAGAATCTACAGCCAAGGAACTATGGGATAAGTTGGGGAATTTGTATCAATCAAAGTCCCTGGTAAACAAGTTGTTTCTTCGAAAGAAGCTGTATCATCTTAGGATGGAAGATGAAGATTCTGTGACAGAAAATCTAAATTCCTTTAATACTCTGGTAAGTCAACTTGGCTCTATTAATATTATGATTGCAGAGGAAGATAAGTTTATTACTTTGTTATTTTCTTTGCCAAACTCTTGGGATAATCTGGTTGTAGCAATAGGTAGTACCACTCAATCTACATTGAAGTATGAGGATGTAGTTGCATCCTTGTTATCTAAAGAGATGAGGCTAAAAATCATGGATGGTCACAGCACATATGCTTTATTTATAAGAGGGTGTACCCAAGACAGGAACCCTGGTAAGACTTCGGGGTGGAGATATAAATCTACAGGTAGATCTAAGTATCAGGAAAATCTTTGAGGAAATGTTGGAAGTGTGGTAAAACAGGGAATTATAAGAAAGATTGCAAGTCTAAGAAGGTTGAAAAACCAAAGGGATCTGATAGTACCTCTTTCACAGAGGCAAAAACCTCCATTTAAGAAGGAGGTAATGTTTACCTGGCATATACTAGTACACATGCAGACCGTGATGTATGGTTGATCGACTCAGGTGCGTCATACCATATGACTCCTCACAGAGAGTGGTTCTCTGAATATGAAAAATATGATGGTGGTGATGTATTCCTAGGAGATGACTCGACAACAAAAATCTTGGGACGTGGAAGAGTTAAGTTGCTGCTAAAAGATGGAAGGATTAGAACTCTCACTGGGGTTCTGCACATTCCAAAACTAGCCAAGAGCTTAATATCTGTAAGCAAGATGGAAGATGCAGGAGTAGATACCATATTTGGAAAGGGAACTTGCAAGATGGTATGAGGAGCAATGGTGTTGATGAGGGGAGTTCAGTGTGGAAGTCTGTACAATTTGTTGGGTAGAACTTATACTAATGGGTGTAGCCGTTCTATTTTCCTTGAGTAGAGAAATGAGGGGGACAAGACCAATATTGTTCCAGAAAAGAAGACCATGTTGTGGCATCAAAGACTGGGGCATATAGGAGAAAAGGGCCTGCAAACACTACACGGTAAAGGTATGGTTGAAGGTATGTTTAATTGCACTCTGGATTTTGATTTATGTGAACATTGCATATATGGTAAACATAATTGAGTAAGATTCTCATATGGTGCTACAAGAGAAAAGGGGATCTTAGAGTTGATACACATTGATGTGTTTGGACCTGTTCCTATTCCATCCCTAGGTAAATCTGTGTATTATGTTTCATTCATAGATGATTTTTCAAGGAACACATGGATTTATTTTCTTAGAAAGAAATCTGAGGTATTTGATAAATTTAAAGAGTTTAAGGGTCTGGTAGAAAATCAAACAAAGAAGAAAATAAAGGTATTGAGAACAAATAATGGTGGAGAATTCTGTGGGAATGAATTCGAAGAATTCTGTAAGAAGTGTGGTATAGAAAGACAGAAGACTACTCCATACACTCCTCAGCAGAATGGAGTTGCAGAAAGGATGAACAAGACACTGATGGAAAAACCAAGGAGCATGCTCAGTGGTGTCAGGTTAGGACAATAATTCTGGGTAGAGGCAGTGGGTACAACATGTTATCTGGTCAATCGATCACCTTCATCAGGGTTGGATGATAAAACTCCACATGAGATATGGTCTGGAAAGAAACTCTCTCTTCAACATCTTAGAGTGTTTGGTTGTGATGCTTATGTACATGTTCCAAAGGAAAATAGAAGTAAGCTGGATGAAAAGGCTAAAAAGTGTATCTTTATTGGTTATAAAGATGGTGTGAAAGGTTATAAGCTTTGGAACCCACAAACCAAGAAAACTATTTACAGTCGAGATGTTGTTTTTAGAGAGGTAAAAGATGTGTCCAAACATGAATTCCTACCAATGCAAGACGAACCTGAGAAAATAGAACTTGAGTTGGATGATCCAAAATCTAAATCATCTGAAGAAGAAGAAGAAGAAGAACCTCATACCCCAATATTGGGGAGATCAATGAGAGATAGAAGGAAACCAGAAAGGTATAGTCCACCTAATTTCCATTCCATTTTTTCTTTATCTATTACTGATAATGATCCCAGGACTGTGAGGGAAGCAGTGAATTCAGAGGATAGTAAACTCTGGAAGAAGGCCATGGTTGAAGAAATGGATGCCTTGGATAAGAATGAGGCATGGGATATAGTTGATTTGCCAGCTAGAAGAAAGTCAGTTGGTAGCAAATGGTTGTTCAAGAAGAAGTTTAATGCACAAGGTAAAGTGGAGAAATACAAAGCTCGGTTAGTAGCAAAAGCTTATTCCTAGGTAGAGGGAATTGACTTTGGTGAGATTTTTTCTCCTGTTGCTAAGTTAACTTCTATTAGATTTTTTTTATCTATTGTTGTTGCTTTTGATCTTGAAGTGGAACAGATGGATGTGAAGACAACATTCCTACATGGGGATCTGGAAGAAGAAATCTACATGAAGCAGCCAGAAGGCTTTTTAGTGAGGGAAAAGAAAGAGATGGTATGTAAGCTAAAGAAGTCACTATATGGTCCGAATCAATCACCTAGGATGTGGTACCAAAAGTTTGACACATACATCCTTGGATTAGGATTTGTAAGAAGTAGGGCTAATCACTGTGTATATTCCAAGTAGGTCGGTAATCACTTTATTTATGTAGTGTTGTATGTTGATGACATGTTGTTGGTAGGAAATAACATGGATGTTATCAAGGAGGTGAAATCGCAGTTATTCTCCAAATTTGACATGAAGGATCTCATTGCTGCTAACTTCGTTCTGGGAATGGAGATTAAGAGAGATCGTGCAAACAAAAAACTCTGGTTGAATTAGAGAAAATATGTTGAGACAATATTGTAGAGGTTTAATATGCATGGAAGTAAAACGGTTAAGGTTCCTATTCCTATAGGTGTAAAGTTATTTGCAGATTAGTGTCCCAAGACACATGAAGAAGAAAAGGACATGTCCCATGTTCCGTATGCCAGTGTAGTTGGTAGTTTGATGTATGCAATGGTCTGTACTAGACCGG
>JZKD02S2433098.1:1052711-1076154 GCA_000966675.3 Picea glauca
CTCCTTACGGAGCAGTTCAGTAATTACAACCGAATAACTCTGTTAATGTACTCTGGATCCTGGTTTTGAGAAGGACTCTTATATTTAATACAAACTCTTACTTATAAAAAAAAAATATAATATATTTTATTTCAAAAATTCCAAAAATAAAAAATCAAATGTGCAAAAATAACGATGGTGAAGTGCTTGAAAGATTTGCAAATCAGTATAATCGATGGATCACCTCTCACGATGTATTGGCATCGAAATGTTTGTCCAAGCAATCCACTACCTCATGGCTCATTGGCATGTGAGGCAATTTGTCATTTAACGTCCTTTCGCTCTCTTGGATGTGAGTATTTTAGGATTACTTTTCACATTTATGTTTGGTTATGATGGTCTCTTATTATGGGTATGTGCCAAAGGCTGGACTAGAGCATTGAGTCACCTGTTTCAGGGTCTTATTGCTACCTCATCCTCCTTTGGTGGCAACCCGCATTCAAATTACTGCCATCCTCATTTCCCTGCGACCACACTCTATCCATTAAAAAAATTGGTTGCTAGTGAATCCAACTTATTCAAGTTGCCTTTAAGGATTAACTCGACAATGTAAATGTGTTCATATTTCAAAGAGGCAACCCCAAAGTTTATTTTTTCAAAGAGGCAACCCCAAAGTTTATTTTTCAGCTGATGAATGTGAAGGGACTTACGATCTCCCATGTCATGTCAAAAACCATATGTGGGTGTACATTTGTTGCTTTTAATTTGAAGATGTAGAGCTATTGTTTTCTTAACACACAAGTTTGAACTTGTGTTTTAATGGAATATTCTCTTATATTTTATAGATGTATCACACTTAAAAGAACAATGAAGGAAGCCATGGTAATTAATTTAATTCTTCTTTTTTACACTATTTGAATTATGCTTTTGTCAATACTAAGGCAATTTTGGGCATATATATGAGCAGAATACCAAACTGAAGACTACCAAAAGCATAGCAAGAAGCAACATCTCACACACAACTTGATCAAGAGAATATAAATTCTGATTTTTCAAAAACATCTACGTGCTCTTCTCTGCATTTTGTTAAAATGACTCATGAAAGGTAAACACAAGAACAAATCCATCTTAATTTTGAATTTTTGGATTTTTTGGAAAATGTGAATTAATGGCTTCAAAATCACAGGGTTTGGAGGGGAGAGACAAACTCTTTTATCATAGCCAGTGAACAAAGTACCCTGGATCATGCAAATTCAATTTAACACCACCCAACCTATAGTGATTCAATACAAGTTGGTAGTCATGGTAACTTGGATGCAAAATCTCATAAATAGTTTTTAGTCTAATTTAGAATTCTAATATATCATAGTTGGTTGAGGAGCAGGTCCATATTCTCACCTTGTGGGTCAAGAACCATAAGCATCAACAACAAAGGCTAAATTGGTGTCCACAACTAGGAAGATAAAGAGGACCAAACCTATGCATGATTTTTCCTTAAGCAACAAATCTTCCCTCCGACCTTGAGTGGACCTATATGTAGAGAGCTCCCAATCAATCACTATAACCCATATGAGCGAATCTGTGTTGAACCCAAGCTTGAATCCTTTCAAATGGATTAAGAGAACCTCGAATACATGGTCCCTTATTGGGCATCTCCGATAACCATTCCTTCTTCGATTTGACATTTTCTCTTTTGCTTTGAAGTACCCATCTTCCCTTATTTTTTCATTTTTGTTCATGGGTTCGATTCTAGGAAATTTTGTGTCTTGTCCCAAAATTTTCTTGGTAGAGACGTGGTTTGGGTTGCTTGAAACATGTGGACTTTGCTCGGTAGAGACATGAGTTGGGATACTTTAAACATGTGTACTACTGTAAACAAGAAAATATTTATACGATGACAAGAAAACAATTCCATCCTACCATAACCAAATTATCAATGTCCAATTGAAGTGTCTGCATTTGCTAACTTAAACTTTAGACTGGTTTGGTGTATTACATTGAAAAATAATTTGATCTTTTATCTTCATGTATTGTTGACAAAGATGTGATCAACTCTAGAATATCTTTTAACTTCATTTCTTGTTGACACAGATATGATCAACTCTACATGCATCTGTACATTGTGTTGGAGTTGTTGGAGTTGTTCCTGCTTAGATTGGGCGTTTGTAAGGACTTCAAGAGCTTCTTCTTAGAGTTTCTGATTAAATACTAGAGAAAAAAATATTTCCATGTGCTATCCATGTAGTAACAGAGATTTTGGAAGGCTCGTCGGATGGACGAATTCAATTTAAACAACAATCATTTGATGGACAATGCTTGGTCTCTCCACTATCATCCACGTTGTTAAATGATGGTAATATTTGTTAATACTTGTCACAAGCCAGAGCCAAAACATGCAAACTTAAGTTGCTCACCTACCAACATTCACACAATACTCATCTAAGGTTTAATGAATTTATGTAATCTAACTCTCTACAATGCTCCTCTAGTCGGAAGGAAAATAAATTCCCTCAAAACAAAGAATTTTAAAGAAAAATAGGTTGGACTATTGTGGTTTGTATTTTTGTAATATATCGGATATAGAAAGTATGCAGAACAGAAATAAAATGATAGAAATGGCAGAATAACAACAATATAACTAGAACAATCACCACAATAACACTAAAATGATATAATAATAACAACATAAATAATAATTTGAATCTAAGAGAAATGTTCACGGGCCTCTTCGAGGGGGCAACCTCTAGTCGAGCAGAGCTCTATAACAATAATATCCAAGCTAGGGTTTTCATACCCTCAACTCCTATTTATACTAAATATGTTTATCAAAAGAAGCATCTAGAGGAAGATCCTTCTAGAAGCAGAAGCTTCTATTAGGTCTTTTTACATTCAACTTATTCTATTTTATTGCAAGGCCTTATTAATATTGACCTTTATTACATCCGAATATATTGTTCTACCTATGTGTGGGTTAGGACCCTAACATGTCCTCCCCCTTAAAAACAACTTTGTCCTCAAGGCTTGAGATGTGGAAATTGCTGCAGAATGGTAGCTGATTCCCAAGTGACATCTACTGGATTTGTATCTTTCCACTGGACTAACACTTTCTTCATGGTTCTCTGACACAAGCGATGCTCACGCTGGTCCAAAACTGCTTGTGGTTGTAGCCAAATGGATCCTTCTTCGATTAACTCGAGAAGGTTGGTTTGAATTTGACACTTAGTTCTAATCACCTTCTTTAAGCATGAAACATGAAAAAAAGGATGTAGCTTTGAATAATTGGGCAAAGCTAACTGATAGGCCACCTATCCCACACGCTTGAGAACAGTATAAGGACCATAAAATTTGGGTGCTAGCTTCTGACAATGCTCGGCCTTGAGGGAATTATGCTTGTAAGGTTGCAGTTGAAGAAACACCTGATCCCCTTTTGCAAATTGACGTTCAGAGCAACCTTGATCTGCTTGTTGCTTCATGCAATTCTATGCCATGACCAAATTCTCTTTGAGGGTATGGAGAATAGCCTCTCGAACTATAAGTGTTTGGTCAATCGCCTGGACCTTCGAGAAACCAGGTAAGTATGAGAGAACTGAAGGTGGCTTCTGTCCATATACCACTTCAAAAGGAGTCATGCGTGTAGTTGTATGGTATGAAGTGTTGTACCATCATTCAGCTAGGGGTAACCATTGAGCCCATTGATTTTTATTTTCCGAGGCAAACACCTCAAATATGTTTCCAAACACTTGTTGACAACTTCCTTTTGACCATCAGTCTGGGGATGATAAGTTGTGCTGAGATGCAATTGGGTGCCTTGTAGCTTGAACACTTCTTGCCAAAAATTGCTTGTGAAAGTTGGGTTGCGATCATAAACAATAGAGTGTGGCATGCCATGAAGCTTGAAGACTTGATCCATGAAAATTTGAGTCATCGTGGATGTTGTAAATGGGTGTTGAAGAGTGTAGACATGAGCATACCTGGAAAGGCGATCAAAAACCACCATGATGACTGATTTATTTCCCGATTTGGGTAATCTTGTAATAAAATCCATAGAGATATCCCTCCAAATAACAGGTGGAATCGGAAGCAGTTGTAGTGTGCCTGGAGATTTGATTGTTTCTCCCTTGTTGTGTTAACATACATCACATTCAACAACAAAATTACGAATGTCTTGTTTCATACCATCCCAGAAAAAAGAACGTTTGACCCTGTCATAGGGTTTGGTGAACCCAGAGTGCCTCGCTGTGGGTGTAGCATGAAGCTCAGAAAGTACCTTGAATTTAAGATTTGATTGTTTACTTAAATAAAAACGGCCTTTGTATCGAAGCTCATCATGGAGCCAAGAGTACCTTGGGGAAGCTGGAGCATTGGACTGCAATTGTTGGATCAGATGCAAATGTTTGGGATCTTGTAGCCATTCCTAGCGAATGGCTTAGAGCCAATCTGGTACAATGAAGGAAAGAGAAAAAATGGATCCTTCATATTCATATTTTCGGGAAAGTGCATCCGCAACCACATTTTCTTTGCCTTTCTTGTAAATGATCTCATAATCATATCCAAAGAGCTCAGTCACCCATTTTTGTTGCTCCGAGGAGGAAATGCATTTTTCCAGAAAATACTTGAGGCTTTGATGGTATGTCTTAATTTGGAAGTGTTTCCCCAATATATAAGGGCATCACAGATCAACGACATGCAGAATAGACAACATTTCTTTTTCATAGATTAATTTGCGTAGATTTCTCTCAGATAGTTGCTTGTTGGTAAAGGCCAAAGGTCAACCCTCTTGCATAAGGACAACACCAATTCCTTTCCCTGAAGCATCACATTCCAAGACAAAGGTCTTTTTGAAATCAGGAAGGGCCAGGACTGGATTGGTGCACATGGCCATCTTCAAGGTTTGAAAAGATTGAGCAACGACTGGAGTCCAAGTGAAAGAGTTCTTTTTTAGGAGAGTAGTGAGAGGTGTTGCAATCTTTCCATAATTCTTAACAAACTTGTGATAATAACTTGTTAAGCCTAGAAATCCACGCAAGCTTTTGAGAGTCTTTGGGTGAGGCTAGTATTGCATAGCTTCAATCTTTTTAGGATCCACCCTGATGCCATCCTTGCCAACCAGATGACCCAAGTACTATACTTTTGAGGTGCCAAACACACATTTAGATTGTTTCAGGAAATGTTGGTGCTGAGAGAGTAGATGGAGAACTCGATCCACATGAGCAAGATGGTTTGTCCATGTTTTTCTATAGATGAGGATATCATCAAAGAAAACTAAGACAAAATGACGGAGAAAAGGACAGAATAAATGATTCATGAGGGTTTGGAAGGTCGAGGGGGCATTACAAAAGCCAAAGGGCATGAACACAAACTCATAGTGGCCCTCTTGAGTTCTAAAGGCAGTCTTGGGAATGTCTACCTCTTTCATACGTATCTGGTGGTAGCCTGAACAAAGATCAAGTTTAGTAAATAATTGGGCGTCACTCAATTCATCCAAGAGGTCATCAATGACAGGAATGGGAAATTTGTCTTTAATGGTATGTTTGTTTAGGGCACGGAAGTCAGGACACATTCACCAAGAACCTTCTTTCTTTAGGACCATGACCATAGGAGAAGAGTAGGGGCTTGTACTAGGGCAGATAAATCCTACATTAGGGAGTTCTTGGACAATTTTCTCAATTTCATTTTTTTGGGAAAAGGGGTGACGATACAGACAAATATTGGGAGGAAGGCTTCTGGGTACAAGGGGAATGGAATGATCATGAACACCATGGGAAGGAGGGAGTCCCTGAGGAGTGGAAAAGACCACTTGATGTTTAGAAAGGATGGCTTGGAGGCCTTGTGACACCGAGGGTGTCTCTGTTGCTTGTATGGCATGGAGTTGGGCAATAACACCAGAATGACCTTTTTTGAGAATATTTTCCATGTGATGAGCACTAATGATCTCAGGTGAACTGGAGGTGATGCCTTAGAACTTATATTGGTGGCCCTCCTTGTCAAATTGCATGGTTAATTCCTTAAAATCCATGAGAATGGGACCCAAAGTTCTTAGCCAATATACACCCAACACAATGTCACAACTGCCCATGTCGATAGAAAACATATGAGATTTTAGGTGGTATTGACCAATTTGGAGACACACATTTTCACAATGCCTTCCACATTTCATGGAGCCACCATTGACAATCATGATTTAAAAATTATTGACGACATGGATGTAGAAATGAGTTTCTTAGGCAATGCGGCGATGAATAAAATTATGGGTGCTTCCACTATCAACCAGAATGATGACCTTTCGATGCTTGATGTAACCGATTAGCTTGAGGTTTTGGGGAGAGGAGAATTTAGTGAGAGCATTGAGGGAAATGACCGGTTCTACTTCGAGAGGGTATGAGGGAGGGGTTATGTCAGTGGTTTCACGTGACTCAGACACAAGGGGAGTTTCAACATCCTCTTCTGAAATATCCTCGGAGATGGCCATAAAAAGATTTTGTTCCTTACACTTGTGGCATGGGAAATATTTTTCATCACAATTATAACAAAGGCCTTTGAGTTAGCGTTCAACCATTTCAACCCTGGTCAATTTTTGGATCTTTAGTGGAGCGGAGGGAGTAGTGGGATTTATTGGTTTAATGCAAGGGATAAATGAGGGTTTTCAATTTTGAGAAGATACAACTTGTTGTGCTTCTTTAGCTCTTTTAGTATCCTCCACCCAACTCTGAGGCCGAGCCATGAGGACATGGGCCCGAATCTCATCCTTGAGGCCACTGATAAAACACTCTCGAAAAAAGGCATCAGACATGCCCTTTGTTCGAAAAGCCAAGTGCTCAAAGGCAACTATAAAGTCTTCCACTGTTCCTGATTGTTTCAAATTTGTCAAAGGGCCCAAATGGTTGGTGTCAGTGTCAAAGTGTTCATAAAGATCTGCCACAAAGTGTGTCCAAGCAATATACCCTTGACGGGAAGTTTTTCTCCATTGCCACCATTGCCAGTGTTCTTGATCTAGATGAAGAACACCATACTGGAGTTTGGCCAAGTCATCTATAATGTTGTATAAAGAGAAATAATGTTCCATTTGGGTTACCCAACCAGTGGGGTCTGAGCCATCAAATTTGGTCACATCCACCCACAGAAGGCGTAGGTCATGTTGAAAGTGATGGTGCTGAAAGTTATGAGAATGAGAGGAATGTTCAGCTTCAGTATGTGGAGTTGATTCATTGGAAGGGTTATCTATAGGGATATGCAGCTTGGTGTAGAGTGTAGAAAAGATAGATTCAAGCTGGGTGGTCAGGTGTTGTTTGATTTCCTCCATTGAGGACTGCATGGTTGTATTGATGGAGGCAACATTGGCACTGAGTTGTTTCACTTCTTCTTGGGTCTCGGTGAGACTAGATTGCAAGGTATTGAATCGATCTTCCAAGTCTTTGCTATGGGTATGGGCCATGAGGATGAGGGAACTGAAAAGGGGCGGGTGGGGTCAAAACTTTTTCCAAAAAATGATATGTATGAATGTGATAAGGGCGAAGAGATGAATCCAATGGAATAGGTCTCAAATAATGGTGAAAAAAATTCCAGACTTTTTTTTTTTTTTTACACCTGCGGAGTTATACTCCAGTCTAAAGAATACTGCAGTGATGAAATGCTCAAATGCTTAACCAGGAAGAAATGTGTAGTGATTTGGGAACCTGGACATAGTTTCACGACAATAGATCTTGTCTGTTTAATTTGTTTATGTTTCTGTCCCCAAGGGTTAGGTATTCAAGTGTTCTACAGACAAGGATTTTCCCTGTGCTATATCTCTCTGATATACGTGCGGGGTCCAATAGTAGTACTCGACCCAATATCTCAGGGCACTAACTAAGGAGGCTAGACTGTACCCTTATTTGTACTACTCGACTACCTAGGTACTAGATATTATCTTCCTGGGTGTTGTTCTCGGTGGCACTATAGCAGGCAGGTGATCGATCGGTTTATCTAAAGAGGGCTTCAGGTAATTTAGGCCAATCCGTACACAGGTGTTGGCTAATGCATTACCACTCGAAGGGGTACCAAAAGGGGTTACAAGGGTGGCCAACATAAGTGTGTTAAAGTACAACTTGTATTTTCTACATGTATGAATCCCTCAACCGCGGGTTTATGCATGTAAGGACAGATCTCAGGGGCTTAAAGACGTTGAAATACGTCTCTACCCTCAAAAAAAAATTACCCACAATTTTTGTCGAGGAAAGTGCTCTGATACCACTTGTAATATTCCAGATATAAAAAGTATGCATAACAGAAATAAAATGATAGAAATGGAAGAATAACAACAATATAACCAGAACGGACGTGGGGATGATTGTTGAATCCGGACTAGGGTTTTGGGATTGAGCCGAACTGCTACACTCCCAGCCCTGCTGGGGCCATGACTCAGAAGGAAGGAGGGCTGAATGGCGCCTCCTATCGCCAAGCCACCACAAATGAAAGCATCAGCGAGGGGTTTAAGCGGCCACCCTTTGAGCCTCCGTCAGACTTGCCAGCAACAATTATCATGGAAGGAACCTTCAAGGACTGAGAGATGGACATCGACCCAGAAAATGCAGCCGCCTCTGCTACAGTGTAGATACCTTGGCTCCCTGGAAAATGCATTCCTCAAGCGCCGCACGCCCCGAAGTACATTGTCAACTCTCCGCTTATAGAAGAGAAAAAACAGTATATGAGAGACCATGCCCTTGTCGGGAAATTCCTAGGGTTATGGCCGTCAGAGAGGGATCTAATGAAATGGATACAGTATTGGTGGAAGCCAAAAGGGAAATATGAATTACAACTAGGATCCAAGGGATTTTTTACAGTCATACTACACAATCTTGAGGACCGCACCCACATTTTTGATGGGGGACCTTACTTTTTTAACTCAGCAAGACTCTTCTTAATATTCTGGACCGAGAAGTTTAGCCCTGAAAAGGAAGATTTTGCCCATGCTCCGGTGTGGATCCGACTGTACTCCCTCCCCCAAGAGTTCTGGCTGGAAGAGGTCTTGGCCAGTATAGGCAATACCATTGGAATCTATGTAAAGTATTCAGAACCTACCAAACAGAGGCGATACACCTCTTATGCGTGCATTTGTGTTTACCTGAATATAGAAAAACCACTGCGGGGAACCATCATTCTTGAGTACCAAGACAAAGACTAGATCCAGACCATCGACTACAAACACATTCCTTTCAGGTGCCGGAAATGCCATGAACATGGGCATCTATTCAGAGAATGCCCCCTCAACGCGGCTCACAAAGAAGGGAACCTAGAAGGCGGAAAAGACAAGGACGACTTCGTTCAACTAGGAGGGAAAAGAAGACAAGTAGGGCGAAAGCAGCCAAACCAGGTAAGTAAAGATCCCTCTACTAGTAACAAATTTGCAATATTACAAGATCAACCAGAGGACCCCTCAACCAAGATAAACCCTAGTGAGCTCCCCGTGGATAACCCCTCCCATTCTAGAGGACAGGAGGAAGAACGACCACCACATGGGAAGGAATTTGATCACCCCTTGCAAATCACAGCAGGGGATCCATAAGATCTCATAGAGACAGAGGACGGTGACGCTGATACGGAAATAGAAGAGAAAGATCTAGCCGGGGTGGACCTGGAACACCTCGAACATGCCTACAGGCAGCAAAAATTGTACACTATACCCTGGGACCAATTACAGAAATTACATAAGGTTTTTCTAAACTCCTCCGCCGGCTCCACAACGTGATCCAGTAAGGGCTTGGGGATACAGAGAATTCAATTAAAGAACCAGAGTAAAACCTAGAAAGATGACAAGAAAAGAGGTTGGAAATCTACTAGCAAACTCATACAGGAAATAGGCCATTTTATGGTCAATTCAGGGCAAATACACCTCATCTCAGATAGTTTTCCTCCCCTCTCTACCCCCCCATAATCATGAAGATTATCTCTTGGAATATTAGAGGCCTCAATGGACGTAGCAAGAAAAAATTGCTATGGGATCTGATATTTGCGGAGAAACCGGACATAGTACTACTTCAGGAAACAAAATGCTCAACTGAAGACATTGATAAGCTACTCCCCTATTGTTGGAAGCAAGGGGAAGCAATGTCAACCACATCTACAGGTACAGCTGGAGGATTGGCTATTATATGGAACCCCAACACAGTGCTGTTAGAGAATTTTATTACCACTAAATGGTCTATTACGGCGGATTACAGGCTTATAGGCTCCAATAAGCCCGGACACCTGACCAATGTCTACGGCCCAGCCAACCCAAGGGACAAACAGGTCTTCCTCAGGAGTCTAGAATACCTCTCCAACTTGACTAGATACAACTGCTGGACCATAGGGGTTGATTACAACCTCATTCGAAATCTGGAGGAAAAAAAAGGGGGTTCACGGTGCCTAGATCAAGACACTAATGATTTCAACAGCCTCATAGATAAACTCAATCTGATCGACCTGGAAGCTATCAATGGCACTTTCATCTGGACAAATAGAAGAACTGGATCACACCAAATTGCTTGCAAACTTGATCGCTTCCTAATCTTTGATTCCCTTATGCTAGAGGGAATGGCTATGGAGGCAAGTATCCTGAACATTCATGGCTCGGATCACTGGCCCATTCAGCTGTGGATGGAAGTGCCAACATCACCGGGGAAAAAACCATTCCAGTTCCAGCAATTTTGGCTCAACCATCCAGACTTCCAAGCTAAGATCCAGGATTGGTGGAGGCAGGCAGAGGTTACCCATGGCTCCAAGATGTTCAAATTTCAACAGAAGTTAAAAAACCTTAAACAACTCATCAAAACCTGGAATAAGGAAACCTTTGGCAACATCTTTGACTCCCAAAGGCAGATGTCAGAGCAGATTAAGACGATTCAAACCTAGATCTGACTGCAAGGGTTAACGGATGAGCTGAAATCCCAGGAAGCACTAATCACTTAGCAACTGGAGGCCAGGAAAGAACAGGAATAGATTCTATGGAAACATAAATTGCGTATCCAGTGGCTCAAGGAGGGGGACCGTAACACCAAGTTCTTCCACAGATCCGTCATACAACATTGCCACACCAACAAAATCACACACTTAATTTCCACCACTGGTGAGCCAATTCTTTCCCATGAAGACCTGGAAGCAACACTGACAGATTATTATAAAAACCTTCTCACGGAACCTTCTCCAAATAGATTGGAAGCCATAGCTAAGGTAACACAACATGTCCCTGCCCTCGTCACCAGGGAGCAAAAATCAGCTCTACTCTGGCCCATCACAATTAAGGAGGTAGATTAGGCTTTGCAAGATACTCCAAGAGGCAAGGTGCCTGGCCCGGACAGATTCACCAGTGATTTTTTCCACCACCGTTGGTCGATGATCAGGATGGAGGTCTGGGAAATTATTGAAGACTCCCATTCTACTGGATAGGTCCTTCAAGATCTCAATGCTACCTTCCTCACTCTCATTCCCAAAGAGGGGCAGGCTCACCATCCCAAGCAGTTCAGACCTATATCCCTTTGCAACATCATTTATAAACTTCTAACAAAGGTGATAGCCCAAAGACTCAAACCCATTATGCCTACTATCATCTCCCCAGAACAATCGGGCTACATAGAGGGAAGACAAATCCTGGACAGTGTTATTCTTTCTCATGAGGTGATTCACTCTCTATAGAAAATCAAATTTCCAGGTATGCTCCTTAAATTATATCTCTCTAAAGCCTTTGATAAGATAAGTTGGGACTATATGAGGGAACTACTCCTCGCCTTTGTCTTTGACAAAATTTGGGTGACGTGGATCTTGAACCTTACCTCTATTGTTTTTTTCTCTATCCTTATTAATGGCCTCCCCTCTCGTCCCTTCACCTCTTCAAGAGGAATTAGACAAGGAGACCCTCTCTCCCCCTTCCTCTTCATTATAATGGGTGAAGGTCTTAGTCGATGCATCCAAGCGGCAGTTGCAAACAACACTCTGGCAGGTCTTTCGCTGCATGGTATCTCCCCTCCTATTTCACATAGTCAATTTGTGGATGACACGCTCTTGATGGGCACCCCAATGGTGAGGGAATCAAACTCCATTCTCCAGATCCTCCAGACCTTCTCTGAAGCCTCAGGTGTAGACTGCAACAAAGACAAGTCCCTAATCTTTTTCTTTAACATGCCCCCCCCCTATTTAGCACCATATCTCAGATCTTTTAGGCTTCCAAAGAAGCTCCCTTCCATCCAAATACCTTGGTATCCCCTTGATCGATAACACCCTTCGAAAATCCTCTTGGGAGCATTTTCTCTCTTCTTTTACTAAGAAACTCTCATCCTGGACCCTCAAAGTTCTTAACTTTCCAAGCCGTCTCACTCTCCTCCGAGTTGTTCTCCAGGCCCTCCCCACCTACATCTTCTCGGTGCTGGCTTCTCCTAACTTTGTGCTCTCAACCATTAAAAGCTTATAGAGGAACTTCCTGTGGCAAGGTCTCAACACAGGAAAGAAAATAGCGCTTGTCAGTTGGGACAAACTCTGTCAGCCCAAAGCGCAAGGAGGCCTTGGCTTATGAGATCCTTCCATCATGAACAAAGTCCTTAGTGCCAGAATATGGTGGCGATGGCTTAAGAAACCCAAGGACCTCTGGGAATGGTTATGGAGGAAGAAATATGCACCTGAGGTAGCAGAAAAAAATCTTATACGCTGGAATGGTGACACACCAGGGTCTTTAATTTAGGCAACGACAAAGAAGAATAGACAACTTGTCACCCAGCATGCCTTCTGGGAAATTAGGAACGGGAAAACAACCTTATTCTGGAAAGATTCCTGGCAACAATGGCCAATTCTGGACCATGAGGATTAGGCTGTGCACATCAACACCCAAGCCACTCAAGCGGGCCTGACAACAATAGCGGACTATTGGTTGGATGATCCTCAAGATAACACTTGGCATCATTGGCATATTAATAGGGAAAGCATGAACCTAGATGGCAATGTGGATCTGGGCCCCTACCAAAATCAAATGCTCAAACGAAAAATCCCCAAGCTCATGGGAGAGGATATTCTTTGATGGGGATACCATCCAAGAGGCACATATGGCATTCGAGAAGATTACCACATCAATATCCAACTGAACATAGCACCTACACGGGTTGTTTGGTGCAAGATATGGAACCTCAGACATTGGCCCAAAATCACCCTCTTCCTCTGGCTCGTGGTCCACTCAAGCATACTAACCTGGGACAACCTTTCCAAAAGAGGCTTTGTGGGGCCTTCCATCTGCATACTTTATGGGGAGACAGGTGAAACCATGAATCACCTCCTCACTTCTTGCCCGTACACCGCACAAATTTGGGACCAAAGTGCACTCATCATGCGCACCTCGGATTGTGTATGAGACAACATCGTCGACACTATCACAAACTGGAGGGACCAAGTGTTTCATTCTCCCCTCCTTAATCGTATCTGGCAATTGCTTCCTGGGTTCATCCTTTGGTAGGTATGGAAGGAAAGAAATAGAAGACTCTTCAAGAACGTTTCCCTCCCATGGCAACACTGTTGGAATCACTGTCGCCTCAACATTCTGGAAACTCTCAACCTCCAACCTTGGAACGAAACAAACTTGACCAATAATCCCTCATAAATTATGATCCTAAAGAACTGGTTACCTCTCCTTTCCCCTCACCCCCTTATCCTCTCTGCCCCTCCCCCTTCCATCAGTCCCTCCTCTTGTTCAGTACCTCCAGTTGACTTCATCAAACTTAATTTTGATGGGGCCTCCAAAGGCAACCCAAGAGCTATGGGTTACGGAGTTGTTTTCCGCAATCACCACGGGCACATCATTCTCATTAATGCAGGATCCCTTTGTCACACCACGAAAAATGTGGCGGAACTATGGGCACTCACTCGGGGGCTGCAACTCGCCATAGATCACAACTTCACCCAGCTGATTGTAGACGGGAACTCCCAAATCATCCTCAATCTCCTTGGTAGACTTCTAAACGGAGCAGATCCGGACAAAATTTCCCCCAACTGGAGACTCTCACATGGGCTAAAGACCATCACAGACTTACTGCAACCCAATCAGGTAGTCATACCTTCTCATGTCAGAAGGAGTGCGAATCAGGTAGCGGATGACTTGGCTAATCTAGGGGTCAACTAGGATGGACCAGAAATCCTCTGCAACACTTCCCTCACTCCAGATCACCCTATCCTCCAGCAATTTATCTGCAGAGCTGCGGAAGTGGATAGACACCCGGATGGGGTGCTAGGGCTAGCCACTTGGCACACAGAGGAAGTGCGGAGGAGCCAGCAAGGCAGTGAGCCATGTGCCCGGCTCGTGTCAACAACTTCCAACTCCCTCCTGCATTAAATTGTATTTACGTCGATCACAGGGGCATTTACTTGGGCTCCTTCGACCGCTATTTTTCTAGGTGCAATGTCTCTGTTTGTTTGCGCTACCATCTCGTGGCTCCGACCTAGTTCTGATTGTTGGCTTATGGTTTTTATGATCCCCCACCCGCTCCAGGTCCTCCCTCTTGGTCTGGTAGGCCACTCCCACTCACCGGGCCAAACCATGCCGAGATAGCGAGGAAGACCGTGAAGGGGTTCTCCCTGGCATCCTTGATGACCTTGCGCTTCGGCCTCTCCTCCTGGTTCACCTTCAACGTTCTTCTCTCCGCTCTTGTTGCCTGAGATAGCCATTCACAATCCCTCCCCCGCACCTGTCCGACGCTTTGAATGCCTAGCCTTAATTGACACCAGGCCGAGCCCTTCACGACGCCACCTCACAACTCCTTCAACCTCTAGGCGCTCCATTCCTCCCCCTGTGTTGGATATTGCTTCCTCGAAATCGCCCACGATGATGCCTTCTCACGGTCGAGCCGCCTGTAACAAGGCGCCGATGCCCTCTAACTTAGAGCCAGACTTGCAGTGGCAAGAAAACTTCACCATCCTTTACGAATTGGTCTTTGAACTCCGTCAAGGAGTGGAGAACCTCCATTTCCGGTTACAGCTCGTAGATGGGAGGCTCTCAACCCTTCTCCGGCTTCTTTCCACTTATCAAGAAGCGCCCCCCATCACAAGTGACAACGAGAGTTTCAGGAAGCAGGGTGCAACAAAAGATGGCAAGGAGCTAGCTCGACAGGAGGTCAAGGAAGCAGTCATGGCCATGGGTAACCAAGCACAAATTCCATCCGGTGACGCTGAGGTCATTGAGGAGCCGGTTCGGCAGGAGGTCAAGGAGGCAGTCGTGGCCATCGGTCTGCAAGCGCACATCCCGTCAGAAGACGCCGAGACAGCTGCCAACAAAGACGCGTGCACCGGGGACGATGACATGCAATGGGTAACCAACGTGACACTTGTTGAAGAGGAGCTGTGGCCAGGATATCTGCCAGAGTATGTGCCAGACTATACGTCAATTGTCTAACCCCTTTAGGGGGCTGTTCTTTTTTAATAGTTCTTCCTCTAGTAGCATCTATGTCAGCTGAGCTTTGTGTTTTTTTTTTTTAAGACTGATAAGAACTCAAGTGTTAGAATTACCAGGTTGGCTGAACTGGTTTCTCCCTTTGGAGCAGTTCAGTAACTACAACCCAGATGACACTCAATTTTGTACTTATGGTCTGGTTCTTTGAAGGCCCTTTTATATAAAATTACTTACTTATAAAAAAAAAAACAATATAACCAGAAAAATCACCACAATAACACTGAAATGATATAAGAATAACAACAGAAATAACACTTTGATTCTAAGAGAAATGTTCACGGGCCTCTTCGAGGGGGCAACCTCTAGTCGAGCAGAGCTCTATTACAATAATATCCAAGCTAGGGTTTTCATACCCCCGACTCCTATTTATACTAAATATGTCTATCAAAAGAAGCATTTAGAGGAAGATCCTTCTAGAAGCAGAATCTTCTATTAGGTCTTCTTACATTCGATTTATTTTATTTTATTGCAAGGCCTTTTTAATATTGACCTTTATTACATCTAAATTTATTTTTCTTCTACCTATACAGGTTAGGACCCTAACAATTGTTGACAATGTCTAATTTATATATTCACATTAATAATCATAATAATCATGAAATGGTCCATGGGGTCTAGAGATATAATAATATACAGAGATAAAAGCAATAAAGGTTTGTTAATGATGTTATTTCCAAAATAAATAAAAGTTAGGTTTATTAATGATGTTATTTTCAATTTATGTTTATGTTATTTAATTTGAAATGATTTAGTCTCTAAAACATTTAACTTTTAATTGTATTTTAGTTATATTAAACATTAATTAATAAATCTTTTCATTTTGAATATTAAGATTTTATACATGGGTGATGGGAATTTGATTGTCATTTCAATAGTTGACAGACAAAATTTGCACTAAAATGACACAGCTTAAAATACATTTAAAGAAGTTTAATATTTATGCATTATGTGTTAGGAAAGAACAAACTCAAGCTAAAACATCTTTAATAAATTATTTTTAACACCACTTGAGCTTATGTAACAAATATCTCTTCCTTACATATACATATTTTTGGCAATATACATCATATGTAACACATATCTCTTCCTTATATATGCGTGTTTATTTGTTTTTACATGCCATATATATCATGTGCAACGATGAAAATCTGTTGAAGCTGCCATTTTGCATTTTAATTGGAGGATTGGTCTGCATCGCTTTTGCATTTGGCATGCCACACTTATCACCTTTAAGGTTTTGGTTGGGTGTTTCCACATTTATCAATGTCATCTTTATCATAGTTTACATTGTCTTATGTATAAAAGATGATATCTCTTTCTCCTTTATATTTTCAATGCTTTGTGTTTTTTTTGTGAATGCATGTTTATTAACCAGCTATATTTTTGGTATCTTAAAGATATATCCTAATAATTTGTTTTTTAATTTTGTTGTTTTTTATTATCACATTTGTTAGATATAATCAAAAGTTATTATGTCAAATTTTTTTTTTTTAAATAACGTAAGGTTTAAACAATAATAACACATTTCAATGTGAAAAGGTTAAAAGTTAAGAAAAAGTTAGAGTTTCCTAAACAATTAACTAAACCTTCAAAGAATTATATAAAAAGATGATGTGTTTTTGCAAGAGTAAGTATTGACCCAAAGTTAAGAGAAGACAATTGAGCTAGAGAAAAGGAAGAAATAAATTATATATGATACTATATTATATTGTCTTGTTTGTTTTATTAAGAGAGAGAAGAAGAGCACAATGAATCTGATCGATTGTGTTGATTATTTGGGTTGGTTTTCATTGATGTCAACTCTTAAAGAAAGTCTGGTAGCGAATTATGGTATCATAAAGGTTTGGTTAACAAACTCAAGTTTGTTTGATGGATAATGGTATGAGTTTTGATATATTTTCAAGTAATACTATTTTATATGGATAGTACATGTCATGCCATTTCCGGTGGTATGTGGAACGCCACATAACTCCTCACAGTTAGAGATTTATGCCCATGTGAAGTTGGAGAACTCTCATGAGTCATCTAGAAGCACCAAAAGGTCAAAGTAGTCAAAGTGGTTGCAAATAAGAAATTATTTAAATAATAAAGTGAAGTGATGAGTGTACTATAACTCAAAGTGGATACAAAAGAAATTATTTAAATAATAAAGTTAATGGATAAATTACTAAGTGGGCAAGTGGTTAGAAGTGGGTTAGCCCTAAAATAAGGAAAGTGGTTTAAGATAGTTAGAAGGTAACCCCTTGAGGAAGCTACATAAAAGTATAAATAAGAGGCAAGGGTATCTCATTTAATCAAACTTGAGCATATTGAATATCTATAAGTGATTGAGGTAACCAAAGGATATCTAAGGCAAATTTCAAAGGGAAGGTGAAGTAAAGAAGGGCAAAATTCAAGGGAGGATAAATTCTTTTCATGATGCTTTCTAAGGTATGTTATTTACAGGTCTTCTCACCATTTTTGCAATAATTTTTTTTCTAGAATGATTCAGACTGTAAAATTTAGAGGTTGTTGAGGAAACATATCCAAGTGGTTGTGATAAAAATTTCATCTTGTGTGTTGTTTTATTTTTGGAGTTACACTCAATGGAAAATAAGGTTTGTTGCTAGTCTTAAAACTAATTTGAAACAAGTGTTTTGGGTAAAAATGTCACAACTTTTTCATAACAGATCCAAATTAAGTAGGACCAAATTTATTGGTTAGATTACAGTCTACAGTATTATGTGTACCATTTTCAGATCCATATAACAAATATTATGTGTGGGGCACGCTCTACATTTTCACTCTCTAGAATAAGCCAGAATTCAACAAGGCATGTCATTTTTTCTATAACTTCTTTTCTAAGAGGTGTCAAGTAATGAAACTTGGAGGAATTGCATAAAATAAACCGAAGAACATTGTGTATTATTTTCATATATTTATTCATTACAAGTACATAGTTATGATTATTTCAAGTTAGGGTTGTTGACTAATCCAAAATTAGTCATGTGAGACTCAAGTAAAGTTTGATGAAAATGCTAGTCTCTTGTTGTTAAAGTTAAGGAAGGTTTGAAGGTATGTGATCATATACACTGGGTCTATTATAGAGTTACAAATCATATTTGGAGGATGAAATTGATGCAGGATTTTGGTTGAGGTACATGTTGGGTACATGGTTGAGACAAGTAGTTGATGAGTTGGCACATACATGAGGTGTATAGTTGATGATGTTGATACATATTGATGAGTCATAGTTTATGTGTATTTTATGCATGATTGGTACATATTTGGTGGATGGTTGATGAACTCGTTGATGGTACAGGTTGATATACAGGTTGATGCATGGTTGATGCATTTTTTTATGGTATAGGTTGATTACATGTTGTTTGGTACATGTGATTACAAGTTGTTTGGTGCAGGTTGATTGGTACATGTTTACAATAGTATATATCATAGTGATAGTGTGACAATGGTTCCATCATTCTAATTCTACGAAAGGGCGGTTGCATGGGGTAAGGACAGGTGGTTGTAGCCACCTTTCTGTTGTAGTCAGAGAACATAGGGGGTTGTGGTATTCTTCTTGTTGTAGTCAGAGAATTGGGGAGTCAAATCTTCCCTCAGGTTGTATCCTGAGAAGCTAGTGGGTTGGAGTGTCCTTCCAGTTCTCACTGGAAAACAAAGGAAGTTGGTGCTTCCAATGAATGTAATTATTAAATACATATAGGAAAAAACATTTTGTGGTTTTCCCCCGCTTTGGGTTTCCACGTAAAAACATTGGTGTACTGTGCATGTGTATGATTTCTCATTTGTTCATTGTTTAATTACTCTGAAACTATTGGATGATAATTCTACATTGATATAACACTTGAATTTTATGGTTAAAAAGGATTATGTTTCTCTATCACTGATTCACTCTCCCTCTCAGCAATCCAATAATTTGTATCAAAGCAAGTTCCTTTAGAAATCAGTTTAACCACTGAAAGTTAGATCATGGAGAGAGATAACATGTATAAAAACATAATACCATAGTTTGACGGACATAAGTATGCATTCTGGAGAAGAAGGATGAAAACATATATATAGACAAAGGGATTTGAAATTTGGAAATCGGTAGTAGATGGATAGAAAGAACTAGCAGTTCCACCAACAAGTAAAAAAACAATGAAACTCATTCAAAAGAATTCCAAAGCCACAAATGCACTTATGAATGGTCTTGGTGAGTCGGTATATGCCAAAGTTGTACATTGTAAATCTACAAAAGATATTTGGGACAAAATTCAAAATATTTATGAAGGAGATTCAAAAGTCAAAGAAGCAAAGCTTCAAACTTACAAAGGTCAATTCGAACAACTAAAGATGAAGGAAGATGAGAATATTGTAGCTTACTTCTTACGAGTCGATGAAATAGTGAATGGAATCGTAGGTTTGGGAGAAGAAATTGAAGAATCTGTAATTGTTCAAAAGGCACTAAGATCTCTTCTTATGAGATTTGATCCTAAGATATCAACACTAGACAAAGGAGCAGATCTAGACTCAATAAGAAGGGATGAACTACATGGAATCTTCACAACATATGAAATGATAATTGAACAGGAAAATATAGATATAAAAGAAGCATCTTTCAAAACATCCAAAAGGTCAAAGAAAAAGGGAAAACAAGAGGAACATAGCAGCATTAGTGAATTCTTAGAAGACAATGAAGAAGAAGTGGCCAACTTTGTCAGAAGATTGAACAAGGGAGCCAACGACAGATATAAAGGTAAGCTTCCATTGATTTGTTTTAATTGTGATGGTATTGATCATTTTTATAACAAACTTCCTCATAAGAAAAATATGAGGAATGATGAAGATTACTCAAATAGAAAACAAACATATAAGGGAAAAACAACAAAAAATAAAGCTTTCAAGAAAAGGTTATGCACCAAAGAAGACATCTCCTCATCATATGAATATGAAGTCAGTGACAGTAAGAAAAAAGAGTTCTATTCATGGAAATATAAGACTCTGATAAAAAAGATACCAAAGAAGAATATGAAGAGGAATAAGTTGACTATCGAGAAGAATTGTTGAGTGCCATAGAAGTTATAACAAGAGAAAAGAAGAAAAACAAGAAGTTACAAGAAAAACTAGACAAGAAAGAAGACACTCGGGAACTAGAAGAAATGATCATGAAATTGAAGGTTCAAATAGAAGAAGATTAATATTTCAGAATCAATGATCGACGGAAAGAAATGGGCCTCGGGAAGAAGAAGGATTCATAAAAGTAACTCATTTCCTAAGATAGTCAACTCTGAGGTATCAAACTATCTTTTTTTATTTATTCTATGCATGCAATAATTTTGGACATAAAGTTGTAAATTGCAGAGCTAATAGGAGGAACATAAACAACTTTGAAAGTCATACACATAATGGTTATCCAAGAAGGACTATTGAAACACATAGAAGAATCTACAAGAGGTTTGAATCATTGAGCACTGAAGTGGAATGCTACAAGTGCAACAACTTTAGACACATGGCCAAAAATTGTAGAATCACAATCGCTCCTAGAGAACCACAACTGAACAACAAGAGTCACAAACAAGACCTCATAAGAGAACATGGATAAGAAATCTGAATCAATATAGAAATGGAGAATGCACACTCATTCTACAAGTTAAGAAGAAGAAACGTGGTTGGTATGTTGACAGTGGCTGTTAAAACACATAACATGTGATAAAGACAAGTTTCTTACATTAATAAAGGAAAAAGATGGATCAGTCTCCTTTGGAAATGACGATCGAAATAAAATCATTGGAAAATACAAAATTGGAATTGGAAAAAAGAATACAAAATGTTTTACTAGTAGAAGATATGAAGCATAATCTTCTGACTGTAAGTGAAATGTGTGACCAAAGTCATAAAATTACTTTCAATTCACATAAGTGTGAGATAAGAAAAGAAGGTTCATGAAAATTGATTTCAACAACTGCGAGAACTTAAAGCAACATATATGTATTAAGTGAAATTGGAAATGAAAAGTGTTGTCAAGGAAAGGAAGATGAAAGTTGGTTATGGCACAGAAGAATGGGTCACATACACTTTAATAACCTTGTCAAATTCAACAAAAAATAATAAGTTAGAGAAATACCCTTGATCATGAAACCAAACAACACTTTATGCAAGCATTGTCAAAGAAAACAAAGACCGGGTTCAAATCAAAGGAATATTCAACGACAAGACTACTAGAAATTGTGCATATTGATCTAATTGGACCAACTACAACAAAGGGTTTAAAAGGTGGGAAATACTTTTTGCTATTAGTTGATGATTATACAAGAATGACTGCGTTTTGTTTTCTCAAGAATAAGTCATAAGCTTTTGAAAACTTGAAGGTCTACAAGGAGATGGTTGAAAATGAAATGGACTCAAAAATAAAATGTTTGAGATCTGAAAATGGAGGAGAGTTCACTTCAAAGGAATTTATGGACTACTGCAACATACATAGAATAAAAATACAATTTTTCGTTGCCAAGACACCTTGACATAATGGAGTTGTTGAAAGAAAGAACAAGACAGTACAGGAAATGGCTCAAACAATGCTAATGGATTCCAAATTGACAAATATTTTTTGGACACATGTAGTAGATACAACAGTTCTCATTCAAAACAGATTAATGCTCATAAACAACAATGACAAAGTCCCTACAAGATATGGAAAGGAAGACCAACAAATGTGAAACACTTCAGAGTATTTGGAAGAAAATGCTACATCAAAAGAGAAGATGGCAGAATGGGAAAGTTTGACTCTCGGGTGGAAAAATGAGTAATTTTTGGTTACTCAAGTACAAGGAAAGAATACAAGTTTTGCAATATGAGGTTGAACAAAGTTTTGGAAAGAATCAATGTAACAATTGATGAAACAGGTGGACGAGAATTGAAGGAAGAAGAAAATGAATCAATGGAACAACTTTAGGAGGAAGAAGTAGAAGACGAAGAATAAGTAGAAGGGGAAGAAGAAGAGGATCAGAAAGAAGTATAAAAACAAGTTCAATAAGTGCCTCCAAATACACCTATAAAACGAGTACAAAAGAATCATCCTTCAGATCAAATTATTGGAAACAAGGATGCAAGAGTTGAGACTAGAAGAAGAATCTGTTCACCAGAACAAAATCACCTAACACTCTTATCTACATTTGAACCAAAAAGTTTTGAAGAGGCCAGCAAGGATGAATTCTGGAATAAGGCCATGGATGAAGAATTGGATCAAATATAAAAGAATGACACTTTGGAATTCATTCCAAGACCAAAGAATAAGAATGTGATTGGCACAAAGTGAGTTTTCAGAAATAAATTGAATGAAGATAGACATGCTACAAGGAACAAAGCTAGATTGGTATGTAAAGGATACACAGAGGTTGAAGGAATCGAATTTGAAGCAACATTTTCGCTAGTTGCCAGAATGGAAGCAATCTAATTTATTGAAGGTTATGCATGCTCCAAGAATATTAAAGTGCATTAGATGGACGTGAAAGCATATTTTCTAAATGAGGGACTCGAAGAATAAGTCTACATTGAACAACTAGAAGGATTTCAATTGTCAGAGAATGCAGTTTATGTGTGTAAATTAAAGAAGGCCTTGTATGATCTAAAATAGGATCCTAGAGCATGGTACTCTAGACTGGATAAATATCTACAACAGGGAGGGTGCAGAAAATGAAGTGCAGACAAAAACTTCTACATCAAGGTAACTCAAGATGGTATTTTATTAATTGAAGGTTATCTTGATGATATTATTTTTGGAAGTAATGATGACAATTTAAGCCATTCATTTGCAAAGGATATGCAAAATTAATTTGAAATGTCATTACTCAGAGCAAGGATGATTTTAGGGGCTAAATTTCGCTCATGGGCTAATTTTCCATGGTTTTTCCAAAAATGAGATTCGCTATTCTAAAAATGATTCGCCCAAATTCTATAGGATAAAATTATTTTGCCTTAAAAATAGCCAAAATTTTATAAAAACTATATAAAATACTTAGAAATTTGAATATTTTTACAAAAATATCGCCA
>JZKD02S2433098.1:1076204-1091007 GCA_000966675.3 Picea glauca
AAATAGCCAAAATTTTATAAAAACTATATAAAATACTTAGAAATTTGAATATTTTTACAAAAATATCGCCAAACATTTATAGTTGACATATGAAGGATTAGTAATATTCGCCAAGATTTCTACATTTAAAAATAAATTTCCATCCTTAAAATCATCCTTGACTCGGATAACTATCCTTCTTTCTGGGTCTTCAAATATGTAAAATAAACCAAACAATTTTAATTTCTCAAACTAAGTATATCGGAGAAATGGTAAAGAAGTTTGGAATGAAAGATTTAAAACCAATTACCACTCCTATGCAAACCAATTGCAAGTTGAGCAAAGATGATGATTCAATGTCTACATACCAAAAACAATACAGGTTAATGATTGGTAGCTTACTATATGTGACAACATTCAGACCAGATGTAATTCTTGAAGTTGGATAGGTGGCAAGATTTCAAGCAACACCAAAGGACTCACATGTCTTAAAAGTGAAAATGATTTTAAGATATCTCAAAGGGACATAAGAGTTTGGATTATGGTATACAAAAGGAAAGGATCTATCACTTATTGCCTACACATATGCAGATTGGGCAGGTTTCATTGATGACCGACGAAGTAGCAGTGGAGCAACATTCTACTTGGGTGAGTGTTTAGTATCTTGGCTAAGAAAGAAACAATCACCAGTATCTTTATCTACAGTCGAAGTAGAGTATATTGCAACAAACATATGTTGTACATAGGTTCTAGGATGAAAGAAACTCTGACAGATATGTAGGTTGAGTATGATAAGCCCATTCCAATCTATTGTGATAATACAAGTGCCATCAATATCTTAAAGAACCCGGTGATGCACTGAAAGATGAAGCACATTCCAATCAAGTTTGATTTTCTATGGGAACAAGTTGTAGAAAACAACATCAGATTTGAATATGTGGGCAAAAAATAACAAGTGACATACATCTTTACAAAACCACTTCCAAGGGAAGCCTTTGAGTATCTTTTCTAGATACTCAGAGTAATTTATACTCCAAAATGAATGCTTTTGAATGCTTATCTTATATGTTTTATATTTACACGAGGAAGCACCATAAATAGGATAGTTCAGGTTGGGATATTAGTTTTAGGAAGAGTTCATTCAAGGGGAGTATCCCCATGGACAATTCAGTTAGGGGGAGCAACCCCGGATGAAAAGATACATTTTCCATTGATGAAAAAGGGGGAGAGATTTATCATATGCAGAGCCCAGAGGCATTGTTCTAGGGGGAGAGATGTTCACAAGGGTATCATGAGTGATATGAATTTAGTATTGCATTTATCAGATGTAGAGCATAGAGGCATATTTCTAGGGGGAGTGATGGTCATAGGGGGAGCATGAGTGATATGACTTCAGTAATGCATGATATGACTTAAATATTGCATCAAAGTGTTTCCATCAATGCCAAAGGGGGATAATTTTGATTATTTGGGTTGGTTTTCATTGATGTCAACCCTTGAAGAAAGTCCAGTAGAGAATTCTAGTAGCACAAAGGTTTGGGTAATGGACCGAAGTTTGTTTTATGGATAATGGTATGAGTTTTGATATATTTGTAGGAAATACTATTCTATATGGATAGTACATGTCACTCCATTTCCGGTGGTATGTGGAATGTCACATAACTCCTCACGGTTAGAGAGTTATGGCCATGTGAAGTTGGAGAACCCTCATGAGTCATCTAGAAGCCCCAAAAGGTCAAAGTAGATGAAGTGGTTGCAAATAAAAAATTATTTAAATAATAAACTGAAGTGATGAGTGTACTATAAGTAAAAGTGGATACAAAATAAATTATTTAAATAATAACGTTAATGGAGAAATTACTAAGTGAACAAGTGGTTAGAAGTGGGTTATCCCTAAAATAAGGAAAGTGATTTAAGATGGTTAGAAGGTAACCCCTTGAGGAAGCTACATAAAAGTATAAATAAGAGGCAAGGGTTTCTCATTTAATCACACTTGAGAATATTGAATATATATAAGTGACCAAGGTAACCAAAGGATATATAACGTGAATTTTAAAGGGAAGGTGAAATAAAGAAGGCTGAAATTCAAGGGAGGATAAATTCTTTTGATGATGCTTTCTAAGGTATGTTATTTACAGGTCATCTCACCATTTTCGCAATAAATTTGTTTCTAGAATGCGTCAAACCACGAAATTTGGAGGCCGTTGAGGAAACATATCTGAGTAGTTGTGATAAAAATTTCATATTTTGGATCATTTTATTTTTGGATTTACGCTCTGTGGAAAATAGGGTTTGTTGCTAGTCCTAAAACTAGTCTAAGACAAGTGTTTCGAGATAAAACGTCATAACTTCTTCATATCAGATCCAAATTCAGTAATAAAAAATGTATTGGTTAGAGTACATTCTGTCGTATTATGTGTACCATTTTCAGATCAATACAACAAATATTTCGGGAGGGGCATGCTATACAAGTTCACTCTCTATAATAAGCCATAATTCAATAAGGTATGTCATTTTTTCTATAACTCCTTTTATGAGAGGTTACAAGTAGTGAAACCTGGAGGAATTGAATAAAAGGCATTGAAGAACATTGTGTACTATTTTCAAATCTTTATTCATTATAGGTACATAGTTATGATTATTTCAAGTTAGGGTTGTTGACTAATCCAAAATTAGTCATGTGAGACTAAAGTAAAGTTTGATGAAAATGCTAGTCTCTTGTTGTTAAAGTTAAGGAAGGTTTGCAGGTATGTGATCATATACACCAAGTACATTACAGAGTTACAAATCAGATTTGGATGATGAAATTGGTGAGGGATTTTGGTTGAGGTACGAGTTGGGTACATGGTTCAGACAAGTAATTGATGAGTTGGCACATACATGAGGTCTATAGTTGATTATGTTGGTACATATTGATGAGTCATAGTTTATGTGTATTTGATGCATGATTGGTACATATTTGGTGCATGGTTGATGCACTCGTTGATGGTACAGGTTGAGATACATTTTGGTTCATGGTTGATGCACTTGTTTATGGTACATGTTGATTATAGGTTGTTTGGTACAGGTTGTTACAAGTTGTTTGGTGAAGGTTGATTGGTACAGGTTTACAACAACATATCTCACAGTGACAGAGTGACAGTGATTCCATCAATATACTTATATGACAGGGTAGTTGGATGGGGAAAGGACATGTGGTTGTAGCCACCTTTCGGTTGTAGCCGGAGAACATAGAGGGTTGTAGCCTCCTTCTGGTTGTAGCTAGAGAATTAGGGAGTTGGAGCTTCCCTCAGGTGGTATCCTGAGAAACTAGGGGTTTGGAGCCTCCTTCCAATTGTAGCTAGAAAACAAAGGAAGTTGGTGCTTCCAATGAATTTAATTCTTAAATACATAAGAAAAAACATTTTGTGGTTTTCTCCCGCTTTGGGTTTCCACATAAAAACATTTGTGTACTATGTATGCATATGATTGCTCATTTGTTCATTGTTTATTTAATATACAACTATTGGATGATAATTCTACATTGATATAACACTTGCATTTTATGATTAAAAAGGATTAGATTTCTCTATTACTGATTCACCCCCCCTCTCAGTAATTCAACAGATTGTAGAACTAATGTCGGTTGATGCATTGGGCCATTTATAGTCTTCCTTTTGAATGTTAGGCTTCTCATCCCACTCCATAGTTAGTACACCCATTTCCAAACATTCATGGTAGGGACTAAGATGCCACGCAACACTTGTTATTAATGTAGTTTGTTTCTCTTCATAATTAAAAGGATTAGGTTTTGATGCATATTTGATAAGCAAAGTTGATTTTATTGGGATACATTATTGTAATATAGGATTGTAATGTTTTAATTTGCACCCTATACCATACATATAGAGAGAAATAAAGACTCTAGGATTATTTTAATTAGTTGGTGCAATTTTTTTGATTATGTTATTGATAATATGGCATGCTTTAAAGCGTCTAAGTTCAATTCCCATGAATCCTAATCCCAAGTGGATCTTTTTCAAACCATTTCGTAAATTTTGTAACAAGCATCTATTTTTTTTCTTTTATTTTTGGTTCTTTTGGAAAAATTGAAATGGGGAAAAGGCATCCCAATGACAGCCCATTAAAATAAATGAAAAATATCAATCACGGGATATGCAAGGGGAATTGGGGAAAATAATAGAAGAAATGGGAATTCTTGAGAATAGTGGCACAAATGGGAGCTCCAAGAGGGCCACGTGCTCAAAGTTCACCCACTCCTAGTTCAGTGGACAAACCTGTCTGAGTATGTGTATGACTCACCCCTATGTAATTTTCTCCTAACCATAATAAAATCCTCCATTGAATGTTGAAATATGTGTGTAATTGTTTAAATTTTGTAGCTTTGAATATATATGTAACTCTGGTTTGAGTCTAATTGTTCAAACTGCCACCCATTAAAATGGTAATTTTTCATATTTTCCATTCCATGTTTATCATTTTCCTCTTAGGGATACCTTGCACCTCTCACTCTGCAGAATCACGAGTCTCGATTTTCTTGTATATTGACTAATTGGTATACCTCAAGAGAGATAGTACTCTCCTCGTCCACTAAGAATTATGTAAGACTCAATGCCCTCAAAACCTACCTCATGTATCAGCAACAAATCACATCTAACATCTAATATGTCAATCTAATAAATGGGCAATCCTCTTTCTCGATTATGTCCACTTGGAGTAGATATGTTGTTTCATTTCCCCTTTGACAATTGTATTGAAAGACTTGGTGTTATGAGGAAAATATCTCTATGGCTAGGGGTAAACCACAACAGACGGAACGACACCCAGAAATCAAATCTAATCCTAGGTATGCTATATAAATGAAATTCTAACAAGACAAGGCTAAGATCCTACCTTGTTTAGACGTTCGAAGAAGACCACCATTGATCACGCGACCCAAATCTTAATACCTACATCTTGTCCTCAACAACCAATACACGTAAACATATGGTCATAATATATAATGCCATCATATAAATTAGAATAATTCAGTAACATACATGGAAAATATTCCCATGGAATAATAATTCAAATATTTGCAAGATATATATTGGATGAGAAAAGAGTATTTCTATTAAAATAATCAACAACATTACATAGGTGACAAACTTCTATAACAACACATATTAGAAGCGAGAAATTGAGTTCCTTGAGTTGGGCCTCCACCACTTCAATCCTCCAAAAAGGAAATCTCATATATAGGAGTCAATGAGGTTCTCCATCACAAAGAAGGAAGAGCTTGGGGGATTAACACAAGAATTTCAAACTTTCAAGGAAAAAGGGATGCAGACTCAATATGAACTGAAATTTCTCTAGAGTGTATTTTCTCTCAAGGTTGAATTGTCGAATTGTCTTCAAGGCTTGGATATCGATCAATTTATATCCTCCAAATGGAATTAAAGGGCCCAGTTAGAGTGTTTCCAGTATATGGAAGGTCAAGGATCATGGATCTCGTGACATGGCATGGAAACCCGACATAATTTTTATTTTTTTAGCACCAAGATTGATGTATGCTAGCTGTAGTGGAGCAACATGTGTATACACTTGTTGTATAGCTGATAGGGCACATACATATGTGTAAAAAAGTGCATTTTTGGCTCTAGAATCAACAAAAAGGGAACTCCAAGTCTGTAAAGGGAAATGGAAAGCCATTCAAGCAAGTTGCATGGAGTGAGGAAAAATTTCTTGTAACACTTAGCCTCTAGAACACCGCTTTCTGATAGAGGACATCTCAATTTATCTCTCATTACTTTGATTGCCGCGTGCTCAATTTACCTCTTTCTAAACGAGTTCATTAACATCATGCTTCTGGTAGGAATTGCATATTAGTTTTCATACATAAAGCCAATGATCACATAAACAACTGAACATGTCTGTTATAGGCGTTGACGAACCTGATTTGATTCAGGGTGGAAGGATTTACACCCATTATATATTCCCTGGCATTGGAATTATACACTTTTGGTTTGATTCTTATTTCCTATAGCATTCATTGGCGCAACCGTATACACAACAATTGAGTTTAGTTTATACACATAGTATTTAACTCAAAAACTTTGTTCTTGACTCACACTATTGCTACATTTGAGGAATCTTCTCTATGCACTTTATGGTGATATTGATGTGTATGAGTGTTACTATATTCAAGTTGAACTAAGATATTATAGATTTCCATCCCACAATCATATTTGGAAGTGTGCTGATATAGTTCTAGGATAAACTACAGGTTGATCTATTGTTGGCAATTAAATCACAATTCATTGCATCCTTTGATTAACCCTTCGTCTTGGCACCACAAGAAAAAAATATAGGCTTGCAATCAAATGGGAAGTAGAGCTATTACATATACCTATTCATGACTAGATATTAAAAATATTTTCATTCAAAATCACACCAAGAGTAGAGAAAATTATTATTTCGCAATAGTCAGTTGTGTTGTTCAAACCCACAGGATATAGGCCCACCATTTAATGATCACCTTGTATCCAGTTTTGAATAATTGAAGAATACTTGCATGGTAAACACCCGCATTCAGTACCAAATTTGTCGACAAGCATAGTTGTTGAGCCTACAAAGAAGAAAAGTTGTTGACACACATTGTTGTTGTTAGTCTCTCCATTGAGTTAGTGTTTTTTGTAGTTTGATAAGAGATGCATTGAGATACTTTTTGTATTCTAATTTCATTGTAATCTATATTAAGTGAAATAGTGAGAAGGGTACACTAAACCCCATATCTTTCCCACATCATTGTTTTCTTTCATTGTTTTTGCTTCTCTTCCTCTGAATTTCACATGGTATCATTTAAGTGCAATAGTGAGAAGGGTACACTAAACTTCATAGCTTTCCCACATCATTGTTTTCTTTCATTTTTTTTTCCTTCTCTACCTCTGAATTTGACATGGTATCAAAGTAGGTGGCATAAGCCTCTTCACAGAGTAGAGAACAAATTGGTTTAAACATGTAGATTGATTCAAGAGTAGTTGATATCTAAGGAGTGAAGCTAGGGCCAAAGACGTGCCCAAATTGTGCATAATTCGACCAGAGAAAAGGAGAAGAGTCTTTGTATGGAGGGACAGAGGAAGATCAACTAGAGTGAAGATCTGATTGTTATATCAACAGATGAGGGCGATTGGTGTAAAATTTCAGACCCCACCCAGTTTCAAGTCTTGCTGATTTTTATCAGTGTTTAATGCCCAAAACCCAGATTTAAGACAACCATAATTACTCAGCAAATAAACATAATTTTAAGAATTGAAACATGGATATTCTGAACAATATTTAATGCAGAAATAAAATATATCAGCAACACAATATTCAGAAAATTATTTGCACAAATATTTTTGGTCTAACAACGACCCTGGAAAAACCCAACAGGGAAAACGAGTGAGAGAGGGATTTTTATTATTCAGAACTTCAGAGAAAAATCATTTTACAACAATATTATTCTCAACAAAAATTCAAAAACTCATCTCAGAAATTTCTTGAGAAAAAATCCTTCAAAACATCCCTAAACTGCTCCTAAATTTCTATGCCAAAAATCTGTATTGTGTACAGTTGTCACAATATCACATGTTGTACAAAATGTCTAGAAAATTGTGCCCTTCTTCCTGAGTTTGTTGTATGGATTTTTCTCTAATAAATGCACCTCGAAAATAGTGCTACATTTCCTTGGAATGTGTGTTGTCTCTCTGTTGTACAAAATATCCACTTTTACAGTTGTACAGACTCCCAAAATATGTATCGTACAACCTCAATAAAGTTGTTGTACCTTTCCTCAAAAACTATGCCAAAAATCAACAATACAAATTCCCAAAAAATCGTACAATATGGCCCATTCACTATGTTGTACCTTCACCTCGATTTTTGTGTTGTACCTTTCCCCAATTTGTGTTCTAGCTTATTTCCTTGAAAACCGTTCCTCCAACTATGCAAATGGTCCCTCTTTCCTCAAGCATAGCCTCCTCTCTCTCTCTCAAAATGCATGAACAACCCAAGAATGGATGCCCACTCCTACCCTAATCGACTCAATGGAGGGAAGGTGAAAAGTCATCTCATCCAACGATTGAGATTAGATGAGATGAATGGTGGATATTAAATCACTTAAGTCACCCACTTTCCCTAAGTACAAAAAGTCACTTTTAATTTACATCTCATAAATTAAATGACTAGGGTCCACATTAGGAACTTTCTCACCCCTTAGGCACCTAGTTGATGAGAGAGACTTTCCTAGGTACCTTTTAATTATTTTAACACTCCCTCTTATCAAGGAAAGTGTTACTCACCACTCCAGGACTGTCCCTGAAGAATACAAACTTGCCTTTGCCCAAGGCTTTGGTGAGTATGTTTGAAACCTGCTCATCTGTACACATGTAATGTAGCTCAAATGCTCCTCTCTAAACATAATTCTAGATGAAGTGATATCAAATCTCAATGTGCTTAGACCTGTCATGAAAAAATGGATTCTCTGAGAGTTTAATACAACTATGATTGTCACAGTAAATCATTGTGGGCCTCAAATTGTATCCCAATAATCCCACCAACAACTTTTGAAGCCAAAGGGCCACACGACTGGCCTGACTGGCAGCCATATACTCAGTCTCTACAAAACTCGAAGTCACTGAATTTTTCTTCCGACTGAACCAAGACACCACTATTGAGCCTAATATAAAACAACACCCAGAAGTACTCTTCATGTCACTGACACATCCTGCCCAATCTAAATCTATATATCCCACCAATCGAAATCCATCCCCTCTCATATAGTCCAGACAATAATCCATTGTACCACAAATATATTTCAACACATGTTTTTCTACCACCCAATGCACTCTCCTAGACTCCAGCATGAACCGACTAAGAGTGTTGAGAGAAAAATAAATATCTGGTCTAGTGTTGACCAAATACATCAATGAACTGATCAACTGATGATATAAAGTGGAATAAACCAATTGTGACTCAGAAGCATGAAGATTCTTCCAGTTAGTAATCATGGGTGTGGTTATGGGCCTACAATCCTCCATCTAGAATCTCCTCAAAATGTCACAAGCATACTTCCCCTGCCCCAAGAAGATGTGTCCAGGATCGTGCCAAACGTCCAATCCCAAAAAATAATGCATTAGTCCAATATCTGCCATATCAGACTCTGAAGCAAGGCTCTCCTTGCATCTAGTAATGAGACTCTCATATCCTGTAATGAAAATATCATCAACATATATCAAGAGTATGATAGCATCCTCTCCATCCACAATGAAGTACAGGTTGGAATCCATCTCACTTTTCTCAAATCCCAACTGCTGCAAGTAAGCATCAATCCTACAATACCAAGCTCTCAGATCTTTTTTTATCCCATACAATTCCTTCTTTAGTCTGCACACATGAGACTCTCTCCCATGCACCTCAAATCCCAATGGTTGCTCAATGTACACCTCCTCCTGGATGAGACCATTTATAAATGCAGTCTTCACATCCATTTGATGGATATTCCAATCTATCCCTATTGCAATGGAGATCACTTCCCTGATCGAAGTATATCTAGAAATTAGAGTGAAGATCTCATCATAGTCAAATCCATCAACCTATGAGAACCTCTGAGCTACAAAACAATATTTGTACTTCTCAATGTTGCTATCTGCAACATACTGAGTTTCTAGAGCCACTTGGAAGTCACCACTGACTTCCTCCGAGGTCTAGGAACATTCTCCCAAACATCATTATTCATGATGGAACTATACTCTTCCATCATGGCATATCTCCAAACCTGTATTCCAGAAGCCTCCTCAAAATTGGAAGGCTCAGACTCCCTGATGTTTCTCACCACTACAATGTAGATGAAAAATATCTTAGGAGTTTTACTCTCCCTCACAATGTTCCTGGGATTCCACATTAAACCTTGTTCCTACCTCAAAGTGTCATGAAGCCACTTGGGCTTCCTCCTTTCTAAAGTAGTTTCTTGTGGAGGGGAATATACCCACTCAACCCCATCACCTGAAGACTATGAACCTGAAGTAGAATATGGAGAACTCAATACTGAAACCTATGGACCAGTGACCTATGATCCTGACATTTGTGGCCCTGTAACCTGTGGTCCAGTCATCACCGAAATTGGTGGACCTGAACTCTATGTCACTGAAGTATGTTGTGGAATCACCTAAATATATGGTGATGAATTCTCACCCCTCCCAGTCCCTCGTGACTTTGTAAAGGCTCCATCCTCCTCAAATCTCACATTCATTCTCAAAAATTTCTTCCTCAAGGAAGTGATGTATATGCAAAAATCCTTTGAAGTCTTGCTATACCAAACAAAAATCCCCTTTTCTATAGTGGGTTCTATCTTTTTCCTCTTCTCAGAAGGGACATGTGAATATGTAAGGCACCCAAAAATCCTAAAGTGCCCAACATCAGGCTTCTTCCTATAGAAATCCTCCTCAGGAGTCTTGTCCCCCGATGCTCTGTGTGGAATCCTGTTTTGCATATAGATTGCAGTATAACATGCCTTGGCCCAAAGAAAAAGTGGCAACCCCTGATCATGCAACATGGCTCTCGCATCCCCAACTATGGCCCTGTTCTTCCTCTCAACAACCCCATTATGTTTTGGGTTGTAAGGAACAATCAACTCTCTCTTGATTCCCTCTCCTGCAAAAAATTCATTAAAATCCTTGGAGGCATACTTATCGTCATTGTTTGTCCTCAGAAATTTGATTTTCCTCCCAGTATGGTTCTCCAAAAGAGCCTTAAAATATTGCAACCAAATGAATACCTTTCCTTTGTTCTTCATGAAGAAAATCCAAGACTTCCGAGAGAAGTCATTAATTAATATGACATAGTATAAACAACCACTCAAAGATGCAGAAGGCATAGAAACACATATGTGAGAATGAATCAGATCAAGTATACCTGTCGCTCTGCTGTCACTGCTTGGAAAGGTATTCTTGGTGTACTTTCCCAAATCACACCCCTTGCACAACTCCTGATGCTCTGTACTGAACTCTGGCACTCCAGTCACAATCTCCATCAATATCCTCAGAGACCCATGATGCAAATGGGTCATCCTCCTATTCCATAGCTCACAAAGATCACTACTGCTGGTAGTATGAAATAATGCTCTATTTGGTTGGAAAATGAGATTGTAAAACTTCTTAGGTCGAGTCCCAATCACTTTGTCCAATGTGATACTAGACCCCTTGGGAAATAGGATCACCTGTCCATCACGGAAAATGCCTCATAACCCCTCTCCTCAATAGTAGAAACTAAAATTAAGTTCTTTTTCAAGCTAGGAACATATAGGACATCTCTAAACAACATAGGAGGTAGAGACTCCTTTTGAAATGATACTGTCCTAGTACCAACTTCCTTAACCACCTAGCGATCTCCAAGAATTAGCTCAAGATCACCAATTTGTGTAAGATCTTTCAAATTCTCATGAACACCTTTCATATGGTGGGAGGCACCATTGTCAATATACCACACACTGGAATGAGTGTCTCTAGTGGAAATACATACTGTTAGCACTGAGAATCACCCTCAGATTGCAAGAGGATAATCCCAGTACCCATAACAAGGTTTGTGAATGTAAATTAATGATTAAATCTCAAATGGGAAAATCTCAACATAGGAGTGTTTTAACACAGAAATCTGGGCTAGCATGCATAAGAAAATGAGGTTTTTATTAACTTTAGTTAGTGGTTTAAGGGTAAAGGTGAATAGAAGGAATACATGGTGAGGAAGGTGGATAGGTCTTCTATAAGCATCATTCCTTCAAGCGTCTAGGAGAAGGAAAAATCAGTCAAAGGAACTTCTTGAACTTAAAGTTTAAAACATTGAAAAACATTCATAGTGGAATTATAATCAAACATCCATTATAAAACAACCAAAACATCTCATATGGATCATCCAATCATGAGAATTTTATAATAATAAGAAACAAGATGATGAAAAGAAACCATCTTTTATTAATGAAAATGTCTCAAGTCTCATACATAACCAGAGAACAACTCTGATTAGTCAAAATACTACAAAAAGAGAGCTATGCTCAACCATCCCCTCTCTCATATCATTCATTTGATGTACTTATAATCAAAATAGTAGACAACAACTAGGAGGGTGAAATGGCCTTCCTATCCTAGGATTCTCCACAAAAAGCTACAAGTCTAACATCTCTACCAATAGATCTAACAAACTGCTAAAATCAAGGAGCATGTTGGCAACCACTCAAACAAAAATGAATGACATGTCTTGTTGCTTAGGTGCCTCTTCTCTTGTGTCGTGTGTCTTCTCTTGTTTTTCCTCGCATGTACTCTTTTTGCACACCTTTTCTCCCATTCCGAAAGGTTCTCCACCTCTCTTGTTCCTTCTTTCAGAAAGAAACTTAGGTCATTCTGGACCTACAAGAAAAACTTCCCTCTACCTTACTTCGGGCTAACAGTTTTTTGTCTCCTCGACCAGACCCTCCATGCTTCCATTTAAGGGGGTAGTCTATTATTCAACCACCAATCATTCTTTCATTAACTAATTTCTCCTTGGGATCAAGATTAGGCTCATTATTACAACAAGGAGAGATCTAGTTCATTTTGACATAATGAACCCTCTCCACAGTTTCCTCACTCTTTCCTCTAGTGATAGACTGGTCATGGTCTGCTAATGTTTTGCTTCTCCTTCTGACCTTCCTTTGATGATTTGGCTTATCACCTAGTTTTGTTGCCATGCATTTCTCTCAGATTGGACCCTTTATAAGAATGTGATTGCGGAATTTTTCAAGGGAGGTTTGGATCCACACTACTCCAACTCCCACAATCCACCACCAACTGTCGCATACCTCTCTAGCTATACCATGGTTTTGATTGCGAGATCGCTATAGTATTTTAACGTTCGATCATGTTCCTTCTCCATAATGAAGTGTGGTCGTCGATATTGTTGCAATCTGTGATCTGGGTGTTGGCCCTTGGTTATGGAAGTATGAAAAAATCAAGGAAGAAAAGGGAACAAGCGAACTTCGTAGAAGACAGAATGATTGTTATTAGGTCGAAGTCAGAAAAAGAGGAGAAAAGATGGAGCGAAGCCTGAGAAATAAATTCATTACACGAGGAGATTGGGGATGATAGATAATCAAGGAAGGAGTGTGGACAAATCAACAAGTGGAAAAGACATAGATGGATGATTTGGAGCACCGTGCAAGAAGAAAGGAAAGAAAGGTTGGTGAAGCCTTGAAAATACGGGTCAAGTTGACCTAGGGTTTTAGACACCTAGAGTTTTGGTATCTAGGGTTTTGACACCTCGGTTTCGACCTAAGGATGTCGGGGAATGATTGTAATGTATAAATAGAGGTATAAAGGGCCTAGGTTGGGTGGGTACGATAATGTTGTTATTATTGTTGTTGGTATTGAGTTGATAGAGAGAGGAGTATTGTGTGAGAGAGAAGTGATGAGTACGAGAGCCTCCTGAATTTTAAGATCTTGAGTAGGGTGCGAAGATCAACCCTACTGCTGGGTGTGCGGGGAGGGGAGTGAAAGAGAGGAGAAGATAAGAGATCTCCTAGCCAAGAGAATAGACAAGAACTGTATGCTTTACCTTAATATATTATAGCATAGTTTTGTGGACGTAGCCCTAGAGAGATGGTGAACCACGTATATTTTGTGTTGTGTGTGATTGATCTTCTGTCTCTGTCATTGAAATACTATGATTGCATTATTGCTTTAGATATGATAAGTAGATGTGCAGAGTAGATCTAAGTTGATAAGTGATTTATGAATGTTGTGTTGTTCCTGTGTTAGATCCACTTGATGTTCCCTTTGGTTGTAGACATCTTTGTCCTGCAACCCCCTCATAATTGCTTTAGGTGAGACTGCATCTTCTTTGCAGGTGTTTCCAAAAGGGACAGTAGTTAGGGATTGTTGGTGCGCTCTTAGAGTTGAACCCTGGGTCTGCCCCTGTGCCAACAAATGGTGCCTACTCTTTTTCCCTTGTGCAGACTATCTTTTCTGCATCTGGTACCCAGTTTCAAATGCACCTGGTACATGGACCCTTTTCTTCATGCCTTCACTGAGATATGTGAAGTAGTTGGTTGTCATAGTACAACTTCAGCCGACTCCCATTCACTAATCCTTCCTTCCACTCCCCATCCAGAGTCTTCAATTGCATGACTCCTCCCTCTATAATGTGAGGGATCTCATATGGCCCTAGCCAATGCATTCTAAACTTCCCAGGATGTTTTATGAACTTGTTTTCATATACCAGTACTAGATCACCTTGTCTGAATGCCTTCTTCTTGATGTGCCTATCATGATAGGCCTTCTCTATTTCCTTCTGAACCTGCTGATAGAATCCTGGAATGAATCTTTCTTCTTCCAATTCAACCAACTATGCAAGCCTCTCTTAAACAATGCCAGGCTTATCCATATCTATAAAGGCAACAATTCTTAGGCTTGGTACTAGATATTCCATTGGAACAACAACTTCAAGACCATATACCAACTTGAAGGGGGTATACATTGTTAGATTCTTGCAAGTGGTTCTATAGGCCCATAATACTATCGATACTCTCAAATCCCAATCATCCCTATTCACACAACAAGTCTTGGTGAGCATTGTCTCCAAGATCTTGTTGAATGATTCGACTGTCCCATTTTCTTGTGGATGGTACGGTGTGCTCTTCTGATGGTGGACTGCAAATTCTTTATGTAAATTCTAACCTTGTACAATATCTACTGCAAACTAATATTCAGAAAAGAACATAAAAGATACAATGGCAAATACAAACATTACACAGAGATTTTTCACCTGGAAACCCAAA
>JZKD02S2433098.1:1112115-1123006 GCA_000966675.3 Picea glauca
CATATCATCAAAACCACACAATATCACTGTAAATGAAACAACTCAAATAGCCCACTCCCTGACTCAATCCGGAGTCCAAGGGAGTTCCACCGATGCCTCTGCATCCTCAAGGTTCTAAACCCTGCACACTCAATGAAACTGAGTCAATAGCACTTGTATATAGCAATAGTAAAACATCTTGTCATCAATCATGACGCATCATTATCAAGGTTAAGTGGTTCATCATCATAAAAATCCAGATCACTTGCGAGCAAGTGTTCTCAAAGAATAAGTTTTGTCAGTGCGCCAGAGCGGGATGTTACACTAGTAATTCGAACCAAATCATGATATGTGTTTGTCCTTCAAGAAAAAAAGAAAACTTGGTCCAAAATATTAGTCAAGCAAGACACTAAGGAAAACCAAGTCATTGAACAAAAGGGAAATAGACTTTATCAACCAGAAGATGAAACATTTCTAGGAAGGTATGCAGAAAAGAGAGAGATGGGGTAGGGGTGCAGACTTAGATCTTAACAACAACTACATGTGACCCTTAACAAGCTCATGGGATAACATTGGCTCCACAGGGGATGGCATGCTCCCTATGAGCTTCCAAGAACAAGCAGCTTCAGTGTCTTATCCTAGGGATATGGGGTCTTATTTCAATATAAAAAACAAACTAAAATGAAATTCTCATAAGATGATATTATTCTTCACACTCATACTCCTAATCAACAAAAGCAATATGATCATGTAAAAGAAAATTTACAATTCTGCCATGTGATCAATTTACTAACAAAATGGTTTTCTTCTTTGCAGGTAAATGAATAAATGAAAACAAGATAAAATTGTTGCAGTAGAAAAAACATTGGCATGCAATACTCAAAGTTGAAATCTCCTTTAATCCCAAAATATGCAAAGTTTCAAACCTCTAAGAACAATGATTCCATGTAGACAACTACTAGATCATAAACAATATGACAAAATACCAATTGATCTAAAGAGTAAAGGTGTTGCCTCAACTTTTCTTTATCAATTCCATAATGCTCCTAATCAGATCCAATAGTGCTATATGATGTGTCATACATGTGCTCTTTTCCCTCTAAGCTCTCAAAATAATTGACCTTGTTTTGATGCACATTAAGAACAATAGATATATTTGATATAATGTCAAACATATCTACAATCTTGCTATCAAAATGAAGGTCATCTAAAATCTTTGGATCTAGCAAAGAATGAAAAGAAACCTCTTTATTATTCTCTTCAATCACAGGTGAAAAAACATCATAGGAATTCTCTTGAAAGAGATGAGAAAAAAATTCTTTTACAACAATTTCTTTATGCTAGGCATCATTTTCATAGTCATCATAAATATGAAAATCCACAACAGATGTAAGTTCAAAAATGTGTTTATCATCCTTTTCACATAAATTTTCCATTAGGATAAACAGATCCTCATGTCTAACAAGAAGGATTTCAACCAAACATAAATTAAGATCTTGCTTATTTTGAACATAATCCACATGAAAAAAACTTGATTGACCCTAGTTGTGAGAAAAAATTTATTTACCATACATATTATCTTTTATATCTTCCTTAAAAACATGCTTTTCATTTTTGCAATCAGAAGAAAATTTTGCTTTATGCTGAATATACTTTGCAAATTCATCACAACAATTATCAGAAAGACTTTTAGCTGAAAATGTATTTTCACAAAACACATTGAAAGTAACATGAAAACCCGCCAAAGAGATGATACTGGAAGATGAAAGAGATCTACACCAGTCATGGGCTACTCCCTTCAATGAATATTTGAAAATCTTGATTTAGACATCCTTTTGCACAATCTAACGTTGATGAATAAAGTCATGGAAGTCTAGTAGATGCTCACTGAAAACTTCCCAATCTTCTCCTTTAAATGTAGGAAGGATACATTCCCATTCATCTCTGTTGGCAATTGGATTTGGAAAACCAACTATGTTCGAAAAATCACAAAAAAAACATACCTTCAAGCCAATATAGATTCCATGGATATTCTGGATCTTCTACTAATGGATTTGTCTATGAATCTCTGAACAATGGAGTCTCCATGGTGAAATATAAGCAGTCAATTGTGTGTCCTCTTCATGTTCACCATCAAGAAGCGGATTTCATCATTGTCGTTCTTTCTCAGGGAATATATACTCATTGCTTCGTCCCCAACAATGGTGCCAAGAATTTTAGCACTGAGAATCGCTCTCAAATTGCAAGAGGATAAGCCCAGTACCCATAAAAGGGTTTGTGAATGTAAATTAATGATTAAAGGTCAAATGGACAAAGCTCAACATAAGAATGTTTGAACACAGAAATCTAGTCTAGCATCCATAAGAAAATGAGGTTTTGACTAACTTCAGTGAGTGGTTTAAGGGTAAAGGTGAATAGAAGGAAGACTTAGTGAGGAAGGCGGATAGGTCTTCTATAAGCGTCAGGCCTTCAAGTAGCTAGGAGAAGAAAAACTCAGTCACAAGAACTTCTTGAACTTAAAGTTTAAAACATTGAAAAACATTCATAACAACATTATAATCAAACATCCATTATACCACAACCACAACATCTCATATGGATCATCCAATCATGATCATTTCAAAATAATAAGAAACAAGATGATGAAAGGAAACTGAATTATGTTAATGAAAATATCTCAAGTCTCATACATAGCCAGAGAACAACTCTGTTTAGTCAAAACATTACAAAAACAAAGCTCTGCTCAACCATCCCCTCTCTCATATCATTCATTTGATGTATTTATAATCAAAACAATAGACACGAACTAGGAGTGTGAGATGGCCTTCCTATTCTAGGATTATCCATAAAAAGAGACAAGTCTAACATCTATACCAATAGATCTAACAAACTGCTAAAATCAAGGAGCTTGTTTGAAACCACTCAAACAAAAATGAATGACATGTCTTGTTTCTTGGGCACCTCTTCTCCAGTTCTGTGTGTCTTCTCTTATCTGTCCTCACATGTATTATTTTTGCATGCATTTTATCCCCTTATGGAAGGTTCTCCACCTATATTGTTCCTTCTGGCAGAAGGAAACTCAGGTTAGTCTGGGCCTGCAAGAAAAAATGCCCTCTACGGTACTTCGGGTTGACAGTTTTTTGTCTCTTCGACCAGACCCTCCATGCTTCCATTTAAGGGGGTAGTCGATTTTTCAACCACCAATCCTTCTTCCATTAACCGATTTATCCTTGGGATCAAGATGAGGCTCATTATTACAATAAGGAGAGATCTGGGTCATTTTGGCATAATGAACCCTCTCCATAGTTTCCTCACTCTTCCGCCTAGTGACAGATTGGTTGCGTTCTGCTAATGTTATGCTTCTCCTTGTGACCTTCCTTTGATGATTTGGATTAATTCCTATTTTTGGTGCCACACATTGCTCTCGGATTGGACCCTTTATAAGCATGTGATTGCAGAAGTTTTCAAGGGCGGTTTGGATCCACATCGCTCCAACTCCCGCAATCCACCACCAACTTCCACGTACCTCTATAGATATACCATGGTTTCGATTGTGAGAACGCTCTATAATTTTAACATTTGAGCATTTTCTGCCTCCATAATGAAGTGTGGTCGTTGATCTTGTTGCAATATGTGATCTGATTAATCATGTTATTTTAGCGCCCCTACTAAATTTTATCCATCCTCCAACTCCAGAATCCTTTTAACCATGTTTAGAGATGGCACCAAATTTGGCATTCTAGATCTTAGAATGTTGAGCAAGAATATCTCTCAGAGGATGATCTCCTAAATATGATGTGATGGCCTGACGTCATTGTGTTGACATGTCATGGAAACAAGGGTGACACATGTCATGCGAAATAACACGGATGACAGACTCAAATGTTCTTAAAATGAGTGCCACATGCCTCAACAAATAAGTGCCATGTGTCAGTGCCAAATGAATGCCACGTCTCTCCAACTCTTCAAGGTTAGAGAGATTCTGAGTGAAAAGTATGAACATTTACAGGATCGTCGAAGTCCCGAAGTGACTTGATGACCCGGCGTCATATCTTCGATGTGTCATGAAAAGAAAGGGACATGTTTCACCTAGAAAAAGAGTGGATGATGCAATCAAAAGGCCTGGGATGAGTGCCACATGTATGAATTGATGAAAGCCAAGCGTTTTTGACACTTCTAAGTTCGTGAGTTTCTGCATGTAAATCATGGAAATCTCTTGAAGTAACTTCCTCCCGGTTGACGTGGCAGTCTCTCATTACTTCGGGACTTCAAACATCAGGATATTTTGGACATGGGGCAGGAATATCTCCTAAAGCGACTTTCTCTCGATTGACATGGTAGTCTCTCATCACTTCGGGATTTCGACACTTCAGGGCTTATGTCTGGTCATTAATCCTTGTGCTACTTTGAAACTTTTAATGCACGAGAGTCGTTAATCTAAACTGCACATGGGATCTCCACCTTTGAAAATTGAACTTGTCTATTTGCTTGTATTTCAATCCTGAAATGGACTACTCTGAATGCTGCATTTTGCTCATGGTTTTTCCTCTTCATACAACATAGGACTTGGACATCCTGTTGTGATATCAATCAATGGAAAACAAGATGACCAATAATTCGAACCAAATCACTATATGTTTGTATCCTTCAAGAAAAATAGAAAACATGGTGCAAAGAATCAGTCAAGCAAGACACTAAGGAAAACCAAGTCATTGAACAAAAGGGAAATTGACTTTATCAACCAGAATAGGAAAAATTTCTAGGAAGGTTTGCGGAAAAGAGAGAGATGGGGCAGGGGTGCAAACATAGGTCTTAACAAAAACTACATGTGACCCTTAACAACTTCATGTGATAACACATACCACCAAGGAAAAATCCTTATCAAACTTGGTGGAAAACTCCTCCACCACTGAAGTTGTTTTTTGCTTCTTCTTCTTATTAGGAAATTGTCCTGCATAGTGCCCAAATTTGTGACATGAAAATCACTTGACTTTTCTCATGTCCTTATTGCCTCCACTCTTTGGTTTGTATCTTTCATTATGAACCTTTTTGAATTTCTTCTTGATGTTAGAAGAAAGAGCCACATTCTCCTCATCATTACTAGTAGATGAAATTCCATGCACATAACCTCTCTTGGTCTCCTCCTAGGCAAAGTCATCCCAAATACGTTTCCACTTGGGAAGGTTCTCCCTAGCCACAATGCCCTCAACAAAAAAAAGCTCATTGTTTGGTCACTCCATTTATTTTTTTCCTCTAAATTTCACTGTCAGCAATGGCCTCCCCAACAGCTCCAAGTTCATCTGTCACATGTGTCAACCTAGTAAGATATGTGACCACGTTTTCAGACTAGGTCATTTCAATGCTTTTCAGTTTCTCTCTCAAAACCATCTTTTGGTTCTCATTTGTACTTTGATACAACTTTTTCAAGGAATCCCACATCTCATAGGAATCTATCTTCCCAGTCACATGACGAATCAAATGGTCTTTGATAGAATCAAGGATGATTGTTTTATCCTTGATACTCTTCTTAGTGTAGGTTTCTAGAAGAGTGGGATATGTGGGTACATTCACTGGGTTTTTTGTGGAGTTCTCAACAATGTCACATAACTCACTTTCTTGAAACAACAAGGTCATCCTCTCCTTCCAATAACCAAAGTTTATTTCCCCATCAAGTCTGTCCTCAACCCTTAAACCAATAGTTATTTATCCTTTTCTGCTGAAAATGAAAATTTCAAAATTATGTCTGGTGAAGCAACTTATGTCCCATTATCTATAGTGTTGATATAAATCTTCCTTTTCTTTAACTTACCTCCAATACAATGTAAAATTTCATACCCCACCCAGTTTCAAGTCTCATTGTTTTTTATCAGTGTTTAATGCCCAAAACCCAGATTTATGACAACCATAAATACTCAGCAAATAAACATAATTTTCAAACCTGAAGCATGAGGATTCTGAACAATATTTAATGTAGAAATAAAATATATAAACAACACGATATTGATAAAATTATTTGCACATAGATTTTTTGTCTAACAACGACCCTAGAAAACACCACAAGGGGAAAATCAGTGAGAGAGGGATTTTTATTATTCAGATATTTAGAGAAAAATTATTTTACAACAGTCTTATTCTCAGCAAAATTTTACAAACTTATCTCAAAAATTTCTTGAGAAAAACTTCTTCAGAACAATCCCAAACTACTCCTCGATTTATGTGCCATAAATTTGTACTATGTACAGTTGTCACACCATTAAATGTTGTACAGACTATTGATGCAGGAGAATCATTGTCGAATAAAAGAAAGCAAGGATGTGGAAGCAAATTGACACTTAAACACCTTGAAAGAGTTGAACCGACCTTTAACTAGGTGATAGCAGTGTGAATATTTGTTTTGGAATTCTCATTAATTAATTTTGGTTGTGTAAAACAGGGCCACCATTTGAAATGACAGAATTAATGTAAATCCTTACACAATTGTAATGTATTACAGGTGTAGGATACATGCCCACATTAGTCATTAAATTGTATTAAGTTGGTAGAGTAGGTAACCGCCTGAGCGAAGAGGTAATAATATATAGATTGAAGGGAGAAGAGTGAGGAAGCTCTGGGTCTTTAGACAAATCTTCAATTTGTGGTTGTAGGAGATAGTGACTGTATTTATGTTTTCTCTTTGAAATGAATAGAACAGAGGAAATTGACCCAAATACACAGTGTTAATATTGTTTACAGTTTGATTGTGTAGTTATGTGTTGTGAATGTGTGATGTTCATAGTGAGTGAGTGAGTGAGTAATTGAATGAGTTCAATTGTTTCTCTTCTGTAAGATTATGCAAGGAGTGCATGCAGAGTGCACAGAGTGTGTGTGAATAATTCTTTTTCGACTTAAAGATCAGAAGAGATAACGAGGAAATTTCATATGTAGAGTGTTCAAATTGAGCGCAAGAAGTGTGCACAAGAACAAACTTGTGTTAAAAGTTTTAATGCTCAGGGGATTGAGCATAGAGTATGCTAGGAGGGTGTCAGAAAGTCTTTTAACAAAGATATAGAATGCAAGTGTGCGAGCGACCGAAGTCAAGTTTCATTGATAAAGATCATGAGGAATAGTGGCTTTAATCATCGAGAAGAAATACTTAGAATAATTTATACGTTTTGAAGACTTGAAGTGTTAAGAGAAGGAATGCAGAGATTGAAAGCCCAAAGGAATATTGAGGTTTGAGAAGAGCCGAAACTTTCTAAACCATCAGATTTTGGAGAAACAGTGCACCAGTTAGTGTGAAGACTCATTGGAATTTCGCAAGATTAAAGAAATTGGGAGAAATAGAATAAAAACTCAGGAAACCTCGATATGAAAAATCCCAAAATCATCAGGACCACCCGTTGAAGGGACACACAACGAAATAATATCGTTTCACTGAATTGTAGGTTGAAGAAGGTAAAAAAAGGTGGAGTCATGGAGAATTCGTGAAATCTGAATTCACCAAATAATTGTAACCGTTCATTGAGGGTGGACATGTGGCGATGGATCATTGTTTCTCTAATTCATGAATCAGGAAGTTGGAGGTAGAAGGTTGTGAGAACTCGTGAAATGCAAAATCCCGATTCGATCACAACTGTTGGCTGGAGAAATTTTGCGGACCGTTGATTTGAGGCTCCGAAATTTTGCAATTTCGTGACTCGAGAGTTTGAAGTACAAGGAGTCAATTGACTCATATCGCCGATAACCGAAGTCATGACGCTCCTTTTCAGTTAAGCACGTGCTCACAGGTGTGGTCACTTGGTGGAGACTTACGTTTTATCGCTTGTACATACAAGTGGATTTTTTCAAAGACCCGTGGATTGTTTCTTAGAGGTTCCAGTAGGGAATCTAAGACTGTTTCAATTCAGCCTTGAGAAGTTCCTAAGACTGGGAGGTCACGCATTCGTTGGAGAGGAGGGGGGTCTGCACCAAGTGGTATCAGAGCCTGAAAAATATTTGAAGTTGAAATCAGTGTGTTAGGAACAGTTGAAGCGATGTCGTTGAGGATACGCACAAGACCACCTATGGAAAAGCGTGTTGTAGGAAGAGAAATGAGATAACTTCATGCGAGGTTGGAAGTGATGGAATCTATACAGAGGATAACACCTGCCACTGAAGATGTCAGTGATGAATAAAATGAAGAAATAGAAGTTGAAGAAATTATAGGGGAAGGTGCGGCTGAAGAACACTTACTGAAATTTGTTGTGAAGTTGGGGGCTAGAGAAAAGATGAATGTTCCAATGTATGAAGGTAACTTGGATTCCGAATATTTGTTGGACTGGATAAGGTCCCTGGATAAGTATTTCGATTATGAAGAGGTCGATGAAGGAAGGAAGGTGAGACATGTTGTCATGAGATTAAAATGACATGCAACACTGTGGTGGGATGAACTACAAGAAGAAAGAAATAGCAAAGGCAAACCAAATATAAAGAATTGGGACATGATGGTAGCCAAATTGAAGGCTAAATTCATACCGAGGGATTATCAGATAGAGTTGTTAAGAAAATTGTAGAATCTGAGGCAGAGGGGTATGACAGTGAAAGAGTATACAAAAGAATTTTATAGGCTGAATATTAGGACTGGACAAAGAGAGAACGATGATGAAAAATTTTCCAGGTATATAAATGGTTTGAGGTATGAAATTCAGGATGAAATCAGCATGATGACTGTGAGGAAATTGGAATATTCTTATCAGATTGTACCGAAGGCAGAAGAAAAGTTGGCCAGAAGCTAGATCTAGCGGAATAGAAGCCGAGGCTTAAATAAAGGTAAGGGAATTGTCTATGATAAGGCACCAAAAGTTAAGGAGGAGAATGAGAAATCATATGGTCATTTTGAAAGAGGAGGAAGTTCCCAAAGAAGACCATTTGGTGGGAGAAATTATTTCCCTCGAGGAAGAGGAAGAAGTAGAGGAGGTGGAGTTAAATGTTATGCTTGTGGAAAGATAGGGCATATGTCTTGGGAATGTCCCAAGAGGAAGAGAGAAGGAGAAGAACACATTTCTAAATCTCAAAAGAATGTAGAAGCAGAGGCAATAGAAGGAGGACAAAATCTTATGATGAGAAAAGTTCTTTTAAATCCAGAGAAAGAGATAGAAGACTTAGTTCAGCGAACAAAGTTGTTCAGGACTGCTTGTAAGACAAAGGACAAAGTTTGCAAGATGATTATAGACAGTGGGAGTACAGATAATTTGGTATCAATAGAGATGGTGGAGAAGTTGAAGTTGGAGACAAATGTACACTCAAGTCTATACAAAGTATCATGGTTGCAGAAAGGACATCAAGTAATGGTAAGTCAACAATGCAAAGTTGAAATTAAAATAGGAGGCTATAAAGATGAGATTCTGTCTGATGTAATTCCTATGGATGTTTGTCATATTTTTTTGGGGAGACCATGTCAGTTTGATAGGAATGTTATTCATGATGGGAGAAAAAATACTTATACTTTGGAGAAAAATGGTAGAACCCACATGTTTCTGCCAATAGAAGAAAAGAAAGAAAAGGAAGAAGCCAGCACAAGAATACTTCTCATGAGTGGGAAGGAACTCTTGAGGGAGGTCAAGAAAGATCAGGAAATGCAATTTGTTGTAGTAAGGAAGCCAAGAGTTATCCTTACCAATACTTATGTGGATGATTTACCTAAAGAGATCCAAGAATTGTTGGAGAAGTTTGCTGACATAGTAGTGGATGAGTTGCCTCACTCATTACCACTTATTAGGAGTATTAGCCATCAAATTGAATTGATTCTAGGGGATAGTTTACCAAATAAACCAACGTATAGGTTGACACCTCAAGAGAATGAAGAATTTAAGAATAAAGTTCAGGAATTGTTGGATAAAGGTTTAGTTAGGGAAAGTCTGATCCCATGTGCAGTACCAACTGTATTGAGTCCAAATAAGGATGGAGGATGGAGAATGTGTATAGATGATCCAGGTGGATATCGGTGGCCACCCACCTTTTCCGACTGGCTCAAAACATTTTTCTGGCAATTTGGGCAATTTACTATTTTTAGCAGGTTTTAACTTCCAGGGCCATTTTGAGGGCCTAAATGAAGGTTTTTTTAGATAGAGGTTCTCAATGATATCCAAAGGAATGATTGAGCCCCCAAAATGAATCTCCTCGATGATAGCTTTCCAACGAGCTATCACACACCTAAAACGGAGATCGTATGCAAAAGTTACGACCCCGGGAAGTTGATGAACTAACTTACCCAAACGGGGCCCACATGACTTTTGCCGCTTCATCTCCTAGGGTTAGGTTTTTGGATGTTTATGAATTTTGGAATTCTCTTCTATTGTAAAAAGGCCTCTAGAGACTCATTGTAATCATCTTCTCACGGATGCGAGTAGAAGCCACATCTCTTCTCAGAGATAAGCTACCAGCGCCTAGCTAGTTTATTTCCATTCTGTCTGTAATCATATTTCAGTCATTTGTTATTAATGAAATGAAGTCTTATTTCCACTGCATCTCTCTGTTTATGTGTATTTCTATATTTCATTGTGTTCCTACATAAATCTGGATCAGTGGTATCAGAGCGGTCTTCTTATTCTCGATCCTTCTTTGCATGTCCCCAACGAGATCAGGGTATAAGGAGTTGGGGCTCGATCTGGTTGAACCTTTGCGAGATTAGCCTCGCAAACCCCGATGACCGCCCATGGGGGAAAAAAAGAAAGATGAGGGAGCATGAGATCCTATCAAAATGTTGCTCGAGGAGGCACTCGAGAAACAAAGGAACGCGATGATGGACAACTTTGCCCAGATTCTTCAACGAATTCCGACTGGCGGTGCATTGACATCCATAAGCCACTCTGGAGGTGCCACTCCTTTTAAGGTACAAGTAAACTTTGACATTCCCATATTTGACGGCCAAATAGATGCAGATGCCGTAGATAGA
>JZKD02S2433098.1:1129174-1140878 GCA_000966675.3 Picea glauca
TAACAACTCATGGTTAGAATATTTGATCCAGGATGGATTGTTGTTTAAAGGAAGCCAATTGTGCATACCAAGATGTTCAATGAGAGATAATTTGTTGAAGGAAAAACATAGTGGAAGTTTAGCCAGACATTTTGGTCATGAAAAAACATTTGTGTAGTTGAATAGTTTGTATTATTGGCCAGGTATGAGGGAAGATGTGAAAAAATTTGTAGACTGATGCAAGATTTGTCAACATGCAAAAGGGAAGAGACAAAACATTGGTTTGTATCAACCATTGCCTATTCTAGAAAGGCCTTGGGATGCAATTAGTATGGATTTTGTATTGGGATTACCTAGAACCTAGAAGGGAAGTGATTCCATATTTGTTGTGGTTGATAAATTTTCCAAGATGGCACATTTCATACCATGCTAGGAAAAAAATGATGCTACACACATAGCCAATTTGTTTTTCAGAGAAGTTGTGAGATTGCATGGATTGCCTAGAAGCATAGTTTCAGACAGAGACACTAAGTTTGTGGGACACTTTTGCAGGACTCTATGGAAGAGGCTGGGAACTAACTTATCCTTTAGTTCAACATATCACCCTCAGATAGATGGACAGAATAAAGTGGTGAATAAGAGTCTGGGAAATTTGTTATGGATTTTAGTCACTAAACAAGGTCATCAGTGGGATCAGATTCCGTCACAAGCAGAAGTTGCATTTAATAATTCAGTTAATAGAAGCACTGGAAAAAGTCCATTTGAGATAGTATATGGAAGACAACTGAGAGGAGTTGCAGAATTGAGAGAATTGAAACAAGATGAATTCAGGAGCGCTGGAGCAGACAATTTTTCTACAGAAATGAAAAGACTTCATGATCAAGTTAGGAGGCAGATACATGATAGTAATCAAAACTATAAGGACATAGTTGATGAGAAAAGAAGAGAAGTTCAATTTGAAGTGGAAGATGAAGTTTTTTCTCATTTGAGGAAGGAGAGGTTTCCAAGAGGAACATATAATAAATTGAAGATGAAGAAGATAGGACCATGAAAGATCCTTAGAAAATTTGTAGCAAATTCTTATGAGATAGGGTTGCTAGACAATGTTGGAATATCATCGATATTCAATGTTGCAGATTTGTATCCTTATAATAGAGATGACACAGAAGAATTGGATGATCAAGAAGATAATCAATGGGAAGAACAGATGTCTACTGTAGAAAAACCTTAGATGGAAGAAAAAATAGAACAAAGAGTTGGAAGGAAAACCAGAAGAAAGATGTATCTTGAATATTTGATAAAATGGAAGGATCACCCTGTGGAAGATTAAAGTTGGGTAACTGAACCTGATATTTTGAAACATGGCAAAATAGTGTGGGAGCTCATGGACAAGAGTTCATGAATATTTTGGCCAGAGGAGTATGATGCAGGAGCATCATTGTCAAATAAAAGAAATCAAGGATGTGGAAGCGAATTGACACTTCAACACTTTGAAAGAGCTAAACCGACCTTTAACCCACTAATAGTGGTGTGAATATTTGTTTTGGAATTCTCGTTAATTAATTTTGGTTTTGTAAAACTGGGCCACCATTTGAAATGACGGAATTAATGTAAATCCTTAAACGATTGTAATGCATTACGGGTGTAGGATAAATGTCCACATTAGTCATTAAATTGTATTAAGTCGGTAGAGTAGGTAACCGCCTGAGCGAAGATATAATAGTATTTATATTGAAGGGAGAAAAGCGAGGAAGCTCTGGGTATTTAGACAAATTTTCAGTTTGCGGTTGTAGGAGATAGCGACTGCATTTATGTTTTCTCTTTGAAATGAATAGAATAGAGGAAACTGACCCAAATACACAGTGTTAATATTGTTTACAGTTTGACTGTGTAGTTTTGCATTGTGAATGTGTGATGTTCATAGTGAGTGAGTGAACGAGTAATTGAATGAGTTCAATTATTTATTTTCTGTAAGATTATGTAAGGAGTGCATGCAGAGTAAAATGAGTGCGTGTGAATAAGTCTTTTTCAACTTAAAGCTCAGAAGAGATAGCGGGGAAATTTCATATGTAGAGTGTGCAAATTGAGTGCAAGAAGTGTGCACAAGAACAAACTTGTGTTAAAAGTTCGAATGATCGGGGGATTGAGCATAGAGTATGCCAGGAGGGTGTTAGGAAGTCTTTTAACAAAGACATAGAACGCAAGTTTGCGAAGGGTCGAAGTCAAGTTTCATTGATAAATCTCAGGAGGAATAGTGGCTTTAATCGTCGAGAAGAAATACTTAGAATAATTTCTAAGTTTTGAAGACTTGAAGTGTTCAAAGAAGGAACACAGATATTGAAAGCCCGAAGGAAGATCGAGGGTCGAGATCCATTTGGGAAGAGCCGAAACTTTCTAAACAGTCAGATTTCGAAGAAACAATGCACCAGTTAGCGCAAAGACTCATCAGAATTTCGTAAGACTAAAGAAATTGGGAGAAATAGAATAGAAAATCACGAAACCCCGATATGCGAAATCTCGAAATCATCGAGACCATCCGTTGAAGGGACACGTAGCGACAGATTATCGTTTCACTGACTTGCAGGTTGAAGAAGGTAAAAAAAGTGGACTACTAGAGAATTCGTGAAATCTGAATTCGCAAAATAATTGTAACCATTCATCGAGGGCGGACACATGGCGATGGATCACTTTTTCTCTAATTCTTGAATCAGGAAGTTGGAGGTAGAAGGTTGTGAGAGCTCGCGAAACGTGAAATCGTGATTCGATCACAACCGTTGGCTGGAGAAATTTTGTGGATAGTTGATCTGAGGCTCTGAAATTTCGCAATTTCGTGATTCGAGAGTTCGAAGGACGAGGAGTTGATTGACTCATATCACCGATAACCGAAGTCGTGACGTGCCTTTTCAGTTAAGCGCGTGGTCACGGGTGTGGTCACTTGGGGGAGACTTTTGTTTTGGCACTTGTACAGGCGAGTGGAGTTTTGCAAATACCTGTGGATTGTTTCTTAGAGGTTCCAGCAGGGAATGTAAGACTATTTCAATTAAGCCTTGAGAAGATCCTAAGATCGGGAGGTCACGCAGCCCTTGGAGAGGAGGGGGGTCTGCACCAACTATCTATAAAATCGTGCCCCTTTTCCTGAGTTTGTTTGATGGATTTTTCTGTACTAAATGAACCGCAAAAACAGTGCCACGCTGCCTTGGAAATTTTGTTGTCTCTATGTTGTATGGACTGCCCACTTTTACAGTTGTACGGACTCTCAAAATCCGTACTGTTTGGCCTCAATAAAGTTGTTGTACCTTTCCTAAAAAATTGTGCCAAAAATCAATAGTACGGATTCCCAAAAATCTGTATAGTCTGGCCAAATCACTATGTTGTACCTTCACCTCGATTTTTGTCCTATACCTTGCCTCGATTTGCATGCTATCTTGTTGCCTTGAAAATAATTCTTTCAACTTTGCAAATGGTCTCTCTTTCCTCAAGCTCGACCTCCTCTCTATTTCTCTCTCAAAATGCATGAGCAACCCAAGAATGGGTGCGGCCTCCTACCCTAATCGAATCAATGGAGGGAAGGTGAAAAGTCATATCATCCAACGGTTGAGATTAGATGAGATGAATGGTGGAGATTAAATCACTTAAGTCACCCACTCTCCATAAGTCGAAAAAATCACTTTTAATTTACATCTCATAAGTTAAATAACTAAAGTCCACATTAGAAAATTTCTCACCCCTTAGGCCCCTAGGTGATGAAAAACACTTTCCTAAGTACTTTTTAATTATTTTAAAAATTGATGCTAACCGAACTTCACCTTTTCCAAATCCTTAAAGATTTTGTCCATTGTTTCCCTTCCAGGTTGGACGAGCACTCTAGTGGGAAAGAGGGCCGACGTAATCGTATCGCATGGTTAAGGTTCTGGTGGCTCTCTCCCTCATGAAATGATGAATGAAGTGCAAATTAACAACCGGGCTGAACTCTAGGAGCAACGAAGGACCGAACCCAATGGTTCATTAATTCGGGGGCAAGGTGGATTCAGATCCCGGTAACCCCCATGACCCGTGTAATTGGATCGGCCCTATCACTAGTGTAACAAAAGCTCTGAGTAACCACGAAGAAGTCATCCCTCCAATGGTCTGGTTGAGTGGCGAATTGAAAAACTTTTCTCATAATTTTTTGTCACGAATTCCTCAACATTGTTCTATGCCTCTTTCGCAACTACCCTACGGCTCTTCCTCGAGCCATATGAAGTGATCGTCATTAATAATTTGTTTGATTTTGCCCCATTATTTTAGAGATTCCCATAAAAATGCAGTTGCGGAAGCCTCTCCCGGAGGTTGGAGAATCGCGCCCATTGTGGCACAAGCCCTCCGCATGGGAAGCTCCACAGGAACTGGCATCAACCCGACTCGAATTTTGGGAGCTTTCTCTCTTAGCACGTTGAAAACCTACGAGGAAGGCGAAGTCAATAAAGGTGAAAGAATGGGATTGGAGCCACATATTCTGAACAATTATGAATGATTTCTCGCGTCAAAGGAAAACCTTGATGTATGCTCCAACTTGGCAAAAGGAAGTATTTGCTTGATTTGGCGGGGAGTTGTAAAAGATTTTTGTTTTTAAGTATCAGTGGTGATTTTGATAGATTTAGAGAACAGGCGCACAGGCGGAGCCACAAAGAATTTATAAAGGTACAATCTACCAAGGTATTTTTTTTTAAATCTACAATTTTGAGAATTCTTTTTAATATGGCTTTCTCTAGTAATTTATGGCTGACCCAAGGACCAATGCTTGTTGGCAAGAATTATGAGTTCTGGTATTTGAGGATGAAATATTTCCTCCAAGCTCATGAATGTAGGGAACCAATGGAAAGCAGCTTCACAAAGCCACCCACAACACACCTAAATGCCATGACAAATGCACAAAAAAATTCTCTTGCAGAACATAGGAAGAATGAAAACAAAGCCAATTATTGGATTCAAAATTCAAAGATAACTAGTGTTTCCACTACAAAACAAACTTGGGATATTCTCATTAGCTTACTAGGTTAATGATAAGGTGAAGATAGAAAAACTTCAAACTTTAAGAACTCAATATGAAACTCTAAATATGATTAAGAAAGAGAATGTTGACCAGTTCATGACCAGAGTGATGGGAATTATTATAAATTAGATAAGGATTCATGGTGAATAAATTGAATATCATAGGATTGTTGAAAAATAGATGAGAAGGTTACCCAAGAAATTTGAAATGGTTGTAAATTCTATTTAAGAATCCAAAGATCTATCTATTTTCTAAGTAGAAGAACTAATGGGATCACTAGGTAACTACACTTAACTTGGAAGAAGGGTATTTGGAACATGTTTTCAAGACACAAACTTCTATCAAAGAGGCACAGGGAGAGGAAACATAGGTAGAAGAAAAAGAGGTGGAGGTAATTATCATGCAGAATAAACACCCAAAAATGAACACTCAGGACAATCACAACAGTCTAAAAACTTAGAGAATCAAAGAGAGAGAGGAAGAAAATGGACAGACAAACCAAGAATCCAATTCTATTATTGCAAAAAGTATGGTCACTATGAGAGTGAATGGAGAAAGAAGTAGTCAAAAAAAAATAAAGGAAGAACAAATGTCTTTAATAATGAAGGAGAGACTTCTAAAACAATGTTCCTTTCCTGCCATACCTCTGAAGAAGGTCACACCAAGGACCTTTGGTTGTTGGACAATAGTTGTAGAAATCATATGACAGGTAAAAAAAACCAATTTATAGAATTGATACTTCTATCAAATTTGAAAGTATTCTAGGTGATGATTCTTAAGTCAAAGATTGAGGAAAAAGTATTGTGTATGTTTTAACTAAACAATATCATAAGAAAGACATACATGTTGTCTATTATGTTCCAAACTTTAAACACATTCTCATAAGTGTAGGACAACTGATAGAGCATGGCTATTCTGTCATATTTAAAGACTCAACGTGCTTAATTTTAGATAAACCACCCAATAGGAAAATCATTGCAAAATTCAAATGACCAAGAATAGGATGTTTCCATTAAATTTAAGAAGCGTAAATTTTTCCTAGCCATATGCCCAAAATGTTTTAAACAAAGATGAAAATCTATTATGGCATTCTAGGTTTGGTCATCTCCCTTTTAGGAGTCTTAGTCTTCTCCAAAAACACTCAATGGTCAAAGGTCTCTTTGTTTTGAAAGAAAAAGACAATCCTTGTGAAAGTTGTATACTTGGAAAGCGTAAAAGAGACAAATTTCCAACATCCTCCCATAAAGCAAAATAATATTTAGAATTTCTTCGTAGAGAGATTTGTGGACCAATACAAACCCAATCCATTTGTGGAATTTTTTATTGTCTGGCCTTTATTGATGATTTCAATAGGAAAATTTGGATTTACTTTCTTAAAAATAAGTCTGAAACATTTTCAAGGTTCAAAAAATTCAAAGATGAAGTAGGAAAAGAGAGTGGAATTTTTTTTAAATTGATCAATTCAGATGGAGGAGGAGAATGTAATTCAAAGGATTTCACATATTTTTGTAGATATCATGGAATTATAATGAAAAATACAACCAAATATACTCCACAACAAAATAGAGTGGCTGAAAGGAAAAAACAAACCATCATGAACATGGGCAGGAGTATCCTCAGAGAAAAAACATTCTTGAATGACTATTGGGATAAACATATTGCTTGTTCAGTTTACATCTTGAACAAATATCCAACAACAAGTGAAAAATATAAAGTGCCTCAAGAGGCATGCGGTGGCACAAAGTTAAATGTCTCTCACTTCATAATTTTTTACTGCATTACTTTTGCACATATCCTTGAAGACATGAGAAATAAACTTGACAACAGGAGTAAAAAATACATCTTCATAGAATACAATAAATAATCAAAAGCCTACAAATTATAAAATCTAGTCACCAAGAAATTTTTGGTGACAAGGGATGTAAAATTCTTAGAGAATAAATCATGGAGTAAGAAAGAAAATGAAACATTGGATAGTCAAAATCCACTACATCAAATTGATGAAAAAACAGAAAATCCAGAGAGGTAAGCACATCCACCAAGACTGCCAAGATTACAGGTACAAAGACAACAAGAACATTCTGGAAATGGTTCTTCTTCCAACAGTGAATCAACTGCTTCTATAAAAAATCAGAGAACACGAAGCATAAGAAAAATTTATGAGAAAAACAATGCCATTGAGAAACAAAGTCATTTTTCCTTACTATCATGTGAACCAACTTACTTTGAAGTAGTAAAAGAGGATCATTAGGTACAATCCATGAAGCATGAAATTGAAGCCATAAGAAGGAACAAAAATTGGGATCTTGTTGATCTGACAGTAGAAAAAACTAGCACAGGTGTCAAGTGGGTGTACAAAACAAAACTAAATGAAAAAGGAAAAATTGAGAAGCATAAGGCAAGGCTAGTTTCCAAAGGTTTCTCTCAACAAATTGGCATATACTATCGTGAAAACTTTGCTATAGTATCAAGGTTAGATACAATAAGAACCATTTTAACCATTGCAAATAAAAAAAAATGGTTAGTCTTCCAATTGGATGTAATGTCGGAATTTTTAAATGGCATATTGCAAGAAGAAGTATATGTAGATCAACCACCTGGATTTGAGGTCAAAGGACAAGAGAATCAAGTGTACAAGTTGAAGAAATCCATGTATGTATTGAAGCAAGCTCCATGAACTTGGTATAGTCGAATTGACTGTTACCTTATCAACAGTGGATTCCACCAAAGCAGTAATGAGCCCACTCTTTATACAAAATTAAATCAAGAAGATAAAATTATCTTTGTTTGTATCTATGTTGATGATATGATATACTCTAAAAATATTATGTTAGAAGAATTTAAAGCTACCATGAAAAACAAATTGATATGATTGATCTTGATCTCATGAAATACTTTTTGGGAATTGAAGTTGATCAATCTACCCATGGTATTTTTGTGTGTGGACAAAAGTATTTTATAGACATTCTGAAAAGGGTTCAAATGGATAAATGCAAACCAAGATAAACTCATATAGAACTAGGAACATAATTGAGAAAACAAGATGAAGGATCAATAATTGATTCAACGTTAAATAAAAGGTCGGTAGGTAGTCTCATGTACCTTACTGCAACCAAACCCAATATTATGTATCAAACAAGTTTTGTTTCCAAATTTATGGAATCCCCCAAGGATTCACACTAGAAATTTGGAAAATGAATCCTAAGGTATGTTGCAGGGAAAATCAATTATGGATTGTGGTACACAACTTCTGAATATCATTCACTTACAGGGTACATGGACATTGACTTTGCAGGAAACATATATGGTAGGAAAAGCACATATGGTTATGCTTTTCATTTGGGAATGAATTTGATTTCATGGGCATCCAAGAAACAACCCATAGTTGCAATATATTCAACAAAGGAAGAATGTGTAGTTTCAATCTCATTATATTTCCAAACAGTATGGATGAGAGCACTCTTGAATGATATAGCACATATGAAAAATGAGCCAACTCCTATTTTTTAAGACAACAACTCAGTGATCGCATTGTGAAAGAATCATGTGTCTCATGAGAAAATGAAACACATTGACACTCACTTTCACTTCATTCGAGATCTTGTCAATACCGAGGATATTTCTATTCAATTATGTGGATCAAGAGATCAACTCACATACATCTTTACTAAACTATTAGGAAAAATTGTTTTTGAATTTCAAAGACAACACTTCAGAATTGTAAGTGTTGAATAATGTAATAGTTGAGATTAAGAGGGTGTGTTAGAATTAATATCCATGTCACATTGTCTTACAGTGCATAAAATTATTTTAGTTAGACTTCAGTTAGTCTCTCAGTTGAGTTAATGTTTTCTATAGTTTTCTCAGATATCCATTGAGATCCGTCTTGTATTTTAGTTTCATTGTAATCTATATTAACTGCAATAGTGATAAAGGTACACTAAACACCATAACTTTCCCGCATCATTGTTTTCTTTTGTTTTTTTGCTTCTTTACCTCTAAATTTGACAAAGTCCTCATGAGGAACATGACAAGGGAGACCAGGAGGTCATATTTTCCTGGCTAGAGAATAACATTGTGATATTGACAAAATTGGTGATGCACCTGTGAATGAAGAAATATAGGGAACAAAACTCAGCAAAAACTGAGCATAAAGAAGATAATCCACACCAAGAAGATCCCACATGCAATGATTCAGGTAAAACCCATTTTTTTTAAATTTATCTTCCTCTATTCCTTTCAAAGTTGAAGAAAAAATTGAAATACCCATGTGTGATGGAAAAACTATTGTTGAGGTCTTGGATAGCTAGTTGAAGCAATTGGATGTTTACTTTATCCTTTATCGAATCCAATAAACACAATAGATTTTCTTTGTTCGATTAAAGATGACTAGACATGCTCTAGTGTGGTGGGATACTTATGTGGATACGTTAAGGATAATTAAGAATCTCATGTTTAGGAAATCATGGGACTTCAAGGTATTACTAAAGTCACCATTCTATCCCATAGGCTATGATGAGGAGAATCTCATTAAATGACAATATATTTGGAAAGAAGAAGGACAAGGAGTGCAAGAATATATTTTTGAATTCATGAGGTAGGCCATCAAGTTGGGTAGGAGGAGACACAAGTGGTGGTGAAACACCTTAGAGGAATTTCCGTCCATATCCATATCCAAAGACAATCACAACTTCGTTGTGTAAAAAACATAGATGAGGTGAGTGAGAAGGCTATTTATATTGAGTTGGACTCCAAGAAGGGGAAGCAGCACAAGAGCCAAGAAGAAGCCTACAAGAGAAGAGACAAGAAAATGGTAACCATGGCTAAGAAAATGAGGGAACCTAATAGGATTTAAAAAAATTATGATGTGGATGGGAACACCGAAGAGAAGTGTTGGAAACTTCATTGGGAATTTCATCCAAAGTGGATAATGTCCAAGGGGAAATAAAATGTATCCATCAAGACAAAATTAGAAAGTATCTATGATCTATATGAAGCCATAGTTTCCACCACATTGTAGTAGCCAAAAGTAAGTGGAGATGAACATGAACTATTCCAAATCAAATTCTAGGTGAAGAATCAAAAGGAAAGTTCTATGTTTAATAATGGTTCTCAATGTAATTTGGTTTCTGAAACATTAGTTGATGAGCTTGGTCTAGAAATCGTTGACTAGTATATCCAAGTTCACTAGTATGGTTGTAAGGGAAAAATGTCATAAGAATAACTTGGAGATGTAAAACCAAGTTTGTCATTAGTATGAATTGTGTTGATGAAGTAGAATGCAAAGTTGCACCATTACACACTTGTGAAGTGATGTTTGTTATAACATACCTATGGGATAGGGATGCTACCTTATACAATAGAGAAAACAAGTATTGTTTCTTCAACGGTGGAAAATACTACTTCATTAAAGCACACCAAGAGAGAGAGAGAGAGAGAGAGAGAGAGAGAGAGAGAGAGAGAGGATAACACCATTAGCACCAAAACAGGGGTATACAAGAAAGAAAAATTCAACCTTTGTTAGAAGTGAAATGGTGGATATGGAGAGGAAAATGGAGGTCCTATGCTTCCATGTCCAAGTAATGGTACAACGTTTGGGGACAAAAATCCTTCAAATGAGGTGTTATCTGAATTGGATCTTTTTTAAACCTTATAAATATTTTGATAAGCATGCCTTTGTTTTATTTTATTTTGGTTATTTTTGAAAAAACTGGAAAGGGAAACAAACCATTGTGATGGTTTTCATTCCAATACAATCCCATTGAAATAAATGGAGGTTGTGAAGAAGAGATAAATGAAGGGAGATGCAAGGAGAATTGGAAAGAACCAGGGAAGAAATGGGATCTCTAAGAGTGAAACGTACTCAATGTTCGATGGACGAAGGAGTCAACGATCCTATCCATGTCGTTAAAAGGTATTTATGGGCCATGCCCATATAAACATTTGGTATCAACAGTGAGTAACAATATACAGAGTCTGTGTATATATCACCCCTCTGTAATTTTCTGTTGAGAACAAAAAAAACCTCCATTTAATTTGAAATATATGTGTAATATCTTAAATTTTGTGGTTTTTCATACATATGTAGCTTTAGTTTGAATCTAACTACTTCAAGTTCCACCCATTACTAGTGTTCTTTCTACTTATTGTCCATTCCAAAGTGGCTAATGTCCAAGGGGAAAGAAAAGGTTTCCATCGAGACAAAATTAGAAAGTATCTATGATCTAGATGAAGCCATAGTTTCCACCACAATGCAGTAGCCAAAAGTAAGTGGAGATTAACATGAACTATTCCAAATCGAATTCTAGGTGAAGAATCAAAAGGGAAATTCTATTTTTAATAATGGTTCTCAATGTAATCTAGTTTTTGAAACATTAGTTTATGAGCTTGGTCTAGAATCTATTGACTAGTGTATCCATTTTCACTCGTATGGTTTTAAGGGAAAATTGTCATAAGAATAACTTGGAGATCTAAAACCAAGTTTGTCATTAGTGTGAATTGTGTTGATGAAGTAGAATGTGAAGTTGCACCATTACACACTTGTGAAGTGATGTTTGTTATAACATACCTATGGGATAGGGATGCTACCTTATACAATAGAGAAAACAAGTATTGCTTCTTCAAGGGTGGCAAGGACTACTTCATCAAAGCACACCGAGAGAGAGAGAGAGAGAGAGAGAGAGAGAGAGAGAG
>JZKD02S2433099.1:3113-50869 GCA_000966675.3 Picea glauca
TTATTCACATGTTGATAAAAATAAAATAATTGTTTTTTAATATTTTATTTAATAAAATTATAACATCAATTTTTGAACATCTTCAACATTGATAGTTTATTGAATTAAATTAATTATATTGATGCTTTTAATTTTTTTAAATTAAGTGTAGTTCAAATACAATTTTAACATTAATCTGATAATTCCTAGGATGGGGTGACAAGTAATGAGGTGTTGGCCGCACAAGTGGTAGGGCTAGCCACCACTTTGCTTGATGATAATGCTCCATTTTTCGATGCAATCGATGGAAATACATGCCATTAAGTGGGATTGTCGAGAGGGTGACATGAGGATCTCGATGCCTGTACCACCACCTCAAGTCGGGATGCAAAGGAGGGAAGAAGTAGTAATGGCGGCGTGAGGAGAACGAAGGGAGGAAAGGTTGGCTCTAGAACCACATTTACATGTGATCATATCGAAAGAGGGGAACCATTTTTTTATTATTGTGCTCACAATGAAGGAAAGGATTCATAACACCACAGTCTTGATGGACAAAAGCCTCAATCTGAGAGCAGAGGAGATATCCTCATGGTGACCTTTGTGGTATAATGGGGTAACACTACCTTGTTTCCAGTTCTCCCCAACCTTTCTTAATGATTTGGTGAAGCAGGCAGGCTTTGTTTTCATTTTGGTGCCACAATTCTCTATGGAGATGACATGGCAGGCTTGTTAAGAGAAGTTTGTTGGGTTTGGAGGTGGGTGCTGATGGAGACGGGTAGAAGTGATGCAAAGGGAATTAAGGGCAACGTGTTTTCATGGAACATTTGGGAGAATGCAGAGTGTCAGGATCTCAAGAGATGATAAGCAAAGGGAAACCACGACGAGAGGGGAAAGAATAAACTGGAGGAGGCACCCTTGACCACGAATAAAATGACTCAGTCTGAGATTGAAGCTAGGGAAGTGTTAGAACACTTATAACTTTGAACTTTTAATTCTTTTGTTTTTACCTTTTAGAAATAAAATTTGATAAAAAAGAAAAAGAAAACTTAGGAAATTACCTTTTAAATTCAAACTAAATTCATTGGTCGTTATATATAAATAAAGTGCTTACAATAATGCTCGTCGATGAGTTGTACTATTTTATCAAACAGTTCAGGTGATCTCCAAAATATAAAAGTTGCATGAGTTTTAAAGATAATATTTAACGGTTGCTTCAGAACTTCACGCTTTGGGTGGAAATCTAAAAAGAAAAAACCCTGAAGTCTCGAAATCCCGAAGACAGTTCCTCGCAATAATTTCTAAAGGACTTACAGATGAGTCATTGGACACGTGTCATTTAAAAATATTTTCATGGGATGACACGTGGCACTTGTTTTTAACATTTTCGTCAGATGATTCACATTATTTCAAGTGACACGTGTCACCTCTCCTTTCTTGACACGTCACCAAAAATGACGTCATCTCTACCACGTCACTCCGGGAGATTTCCCTTTAGGAGTTTAAACAAAGATTGAGTTCACAAAGCGCCAAAGTAATAAATATTAAAAAAAAGTAAAAGTGTTTTAAAGAGTTAATGAAAAATTTAATAACTTTAGTTAATCATGATTAAGTATTAATTAATCACTCCCTAGTTTCGGACTTCGGGAGATTTCTATCCTATCACATCCAAAGCTTCTGAACATCGAACCGTTGAAGTATTAATGACATTTATGATTGACTAAGGTTAACGATTTAAATAAAGATTGTGAATCACCAGGTAATAAATTCTTTATCAGTAGATCTATATGAAGATCGATAGACTTTATGAATAAAACATTTTTAATTTCAAGTCATTTTACCATTTGCAATTAGCAGTTTTTCATTCAGTGAAGAGCTTACCGACTTCTCTTGTTATAGGTAGAATAATTTTATTTCCTTGAGGATTATGGCGCCACGAAAAGATGTGAGGAAGCAAGATTCCAATCCAAATACATATATTCTATTAGACACCACTCCGCAAGTTACAGATGACAACAAGTCTTGTAAGCAGGTTTATGATATCTTAGAACATGAGATTATTAACTATCCAGACGACTCTTATGAGGAAGACGATGAGTCTTTTTCAACCAAGCTTAGATTGGTAGCACAATCAGAATTGCATAAGATTGTTGCACGGCCTAGGATTATACCCTACAATAATATGATAAATCGGGCTTTGGAACACATCGACATTCAAACTAGAAGCGTCATCAACCACCAGCAGACCTCCGTTGGCTCTTTTCGACCGGAGATCTACAAGTAATGTATAAGCTTTCTCCTACACCCAAATATACTTATAATGCAACATTTCTCCTAGATTTTGATTGAAAAGAATGCACTTAATATGGTAGAAATGTCCTTGAAAGTTTGGGAAACAAATATGGAAGAAAGCAAGAAACTTGCTAGAGAGGAAAAGGAGGCTTGTCTAGAGACATTATCTTCTGTAAATAAAAACTGATTGAATTTGAAGAAAATAATATCTCAAAGGCATTGGGGTAGATTGGAATAGAAATGAATCAAGAAAAATCCAAAAAGAATAAGGAAAATATTCAATATTCTATCCAATAGATGAATCAAATTTATTTACTCAAAGTCAATGAGTTGTTGGTGAATCCAAGTTTACAATATCAAATCACAGCCTAGGAAACAAAGAAGATCCAGGAAAAGTTGCCACTAGTACAAAAGAAGATGTTCGCCTTCGAATTGAATGAGAAGATTGAGCCTTCGAGATCTGTGGTAGTCTTGATGGACATGTGTACTCAATTCAATGAGCAGAGGAAAACAAGTGCATCTGGGATAAAATGAAGGAACACATGAAGCACTTGCTCATCAAATCATGACTCAACAATATTTGCATTTTGTTTTCCATTCAGGTTTTATTCTATTTTTAGATAAGATATTGTGGAAAGTCCAACTAATTTTAGTTGAGACAATTTTGTATAAGTAGATATATTTTAGATCTATTCAAAGTTGCTTCTAGCCAAATGTAAAAGAGTTTTTTTTTTTAATATATCTATAAGTGCAGATAAAGATTCTAAGTTTCGTTCCATTTGAGTTATGTGCTTCCTCTGTGTTTCCATCTCTCTGAATTTCTTTCTGTAGTTCTTGAAGAGTGAATGATTACAATTTAGTAACACGTCTACTGTGATCATAATATATCAGAAGTTCATTCAGTAACAACTTTTCCTCTCTTATTATTGTGGGTAAAAACAAGAGTTGTGACATGTCTGAATTACTGCATTCTTTATCTCCTTTCAAGGGTGCATCTTCTACTTCTCTTCTACTGCAAACAAGGTGAGACTTATCTGTAATTGATACATGGCTTTGTTTTAACAATTTTGTAAATCATTTCCACATCATTTGACATTATAATTGTGACTCAGATAACGTGATACATCCTCTTTACTATCTTATCATAAATTTCATTTAAATATTATTTCTCAGAAAACTGAAGGTATAAAAAAGAACTTATAAAAACATTTCATTTAAAATCTTTGATGCCTGACATTATTCTGAGCCTTAGAATCAATCTCAGGAACAACAGGAAGTAAAACAACGATTTGTGGAAAACTTCTCAAACGAGGCCAACAAGGAAGTTGAGAAAGTGAAGGCTTGGGTGATGGCGAAGCGATAACAACCGTTAGATGAGGAAATTGTGGAAGATGTCCAAATCTATTTGGACGATCCTTGCTACTCCAGGACCATGGATACTAAATTTTTCAAAACCATGGAAACTTACTAGACAATAAAGACCATAGTTTCTTAGGCATTAGAAAAATGAAAAGAAGATAAAGCGAAAATTCTCCACATGGTCATAATATTCGAAGGTAAATTTGAAGTAGTTTTTCAGTCGGTTTTTGGAGTAAATATTAAAGTCGCGAAGATAATCTAGGGCAAGGATTGAAAGCAGAGGCTTCCCAAGGAGGTTCAACCGACACTCGAGATCATCCTATAGAGATGGAAAAAGGCAAGCAACTCCCCAAGGATTTCTAGACTGATGATGATGAGGTCGAGTTGATGTTGGAAGTGGAGAAAGATGATGATACCTCCTCTCCCAAGGAATGATGTAGGTCAACCTGTAGTCTTTTTTTCTGTTTAAGTCTTCAATACTATGAAAAGTTATAGGATAGTTTGTCAATTAATGTCTTTTTTGAACTATTCTAGGCCTTAACATATAGATATCATGGACATGTTGATTTTTGAAACTATTGGGTTGCCAAGGGATCTAGTTTCCTTTTTTGACAGGTCCCCCAACCCCTGGCTGTAACATCTATTTTTTCTGTATATAATAGATAACATATTTTTAGTTTTAAGAAAATAATTTATAATTAATATATAATAGTTCCAAAATATTTTTTCTTTGATATCAATATTATAATTAATATATAATGATATTTAATTAATTGTTTATTATTAAATTAATAATGCTTAGCATAGTGACAGACAAAAATTCCTTTTTATTTAATTAACAATATTATTATATTATTGATGCTTAGCATGGTTATGACTTAAAACTTCCTTGATTGAAGGAATTCGATGCAATAAGTAAACACTATGTAAGTGCGTTTTTTTGAAGGTGGCAAGGGTTTTGATTTGGAAGGTGGCTTGTAATCAAACATTGTTACATGCAGAGGTAATCACGCATTGAAATGTAAGTATAAGAGAGTTTGGAATGTAAATACATGACGTAGGGTTCTTTTTAAGGTGACAAGTGTGAAAGGAAATACACTAATCTACTACATGTGGTTGTAGTGGGGGAGATCAAGTATTGAATGATGGGAAAATAAAACATGAGTTTCATAGAAAAAGGTTGACAATTGGGTGCCAAAACAAATGCAAAGGTTTTTTTTGGGATATCTTTTCGTATCTAAGGAGGTTGTGCATTCTTATACAATTACACAATTATACAATTATCACAATCAACTTCTAGAAGACATTTATTCTCTAAGTTCACAAACCCTAGCCATGTTTCTGAGCAAAATTTGTCCCATATTTTTATGGTTGTTTTCCTCTGCTATAGATTGAGATCATTGGAACTATTTTTTCCTTTTGATTGAGACCACTGAAACTAATATTAAGTCTCTTTCATAAATCATTGAAAAGTATTTTAAACAATTTATGTAATTAAGTTCTAGATTGAAATCATTAGAACTATTTTTTCCTCTTGATTGAGACCATTGAAGCTAATATTAAGTATATTTCATATATCATAAAAAAATATTTTAAATATTTTATGTAATTAAACTTTTTAATAAAACAAATTTAATTTGTGTAATTAGACTTTTTTAATAGGACAAATCATTTATTCCATACACATATCCTCTTGAAAGTCCTCTTGTCCTCTTGATTGAGACCAATGAAGCTAATATTAAGTCTATTTCACATAAGTATTTTAAAGAATTTTGCACAATTGAACTTTTTAATAAGACAAATCATTCATTCCATGTACATGCTCTCAACAGCTAAAATCTTTTATGCATGGTTTTCAAATAAATAAAGTTGATCATTGCTTTAATTACAAGACAATCACTTGTAGTGAACAAAGTTGCATGTGGCAATACAATAAACCAAAGAAACTCATCATGAAATTTAACATGTAAAATCCTAATATTTACCATTTATTATAAAACATATAAACATTTAATGATTTTGTTATCATTTAATTATTCTAATTTTATTTATTATTTAGAACACATACTAAATACAAAACGAACAAAATGTCAAATATCATCTAAAGCAATTAAAAGATGATTTTCAAAACGAGAGAAAAACAGATGAATACAAACTTTTTCTCCATTAATATGTTCAACATTTGATTTCTATATGTAAATCAAAGATTTCTCAATACGAGTGAACTTATGAAATCTACACAATGTATTGATTTTTTTTTTTTTTTTTTTTTTGTATTTAATTACCAAAAGCATATCTTGCAAGTTAAAAAGACACTGGAAATTTTAAACACCAGGAAGCAAGTTGTGTGATTGAAAATTCTTTAACAAGCATCAAAGCATTGTTGACGCTAGAGGGTTGATAGTTGAAAAGGAGAAGCCGAGACGAAGGACACACATCAAATGCAACCAATATTCTCTTTTGGTTTGGGTCATATTATGAGAAGTTGTCGCGTTTTCTCCAAAAGCAAATCAAATTAGAGATAAGAATATCTGAATTTAAAGTGTATTTCAAGAAATCTATGTGAATAATTCTTCTCAAAAAGAAATTGACAGGGACTAGTAAGATGATTCATCAATTTTCTTTATGTATTAATTTATTATTATATATTAATTCATATAAACACGAGTGTATTAAATTAGATTTAAATGATATATTAAATGTAAATTATTAATTTTTTCAATTTTTATTGTGTATAAATATTTATGTGAAAAATAATATATTAGATTTAAATGACACTTTAAATTTAAATAACTAATTTTAATAATTTTGAAAATGATAACTAATTTTTACAATTTAGAAAATGATTAAGTGATTATCTAATTATTAAATTACAAGAATTAAAAATATTTTTTTATATTTTAAAATATTTCATTTGTTTAAAAAAAAATTTAAAAATGATTTTCTTTTTAAAGAATTAAAAAAAAAAAATTAATTAATTTTATTTTGGCTGATTTAAAAAAAATGATTGTTATTTTTTCATGTGGAGGTTTAATTCTGGCAAGTGATATAGTCAGCCCTTAACCAATACACTATTGTAATGGCTTTAAACCCGATTGTTAACTAACTTTGTACCTTAAAAAATTTAAAATTTAAGGTACCATCCTTTAAAATATTTTCACTTCGAAATTTTCCCATGGAAAAAAAAATAAAAAAGTAATTTTGTTTTAAAAAAAATTGAAAAAGAATAACCATAGGGAATTTCCCATCCCCTCCATCCTCTATTTGATTGGGGCCCCTAAGTGGGTGGGAATAGAGAAAGAAAGGGAAAACGATAGAATCCTATGATATGATACCAGCTAAACCAAACTTTAATTCCGTTTTAAAAACCACATATATTGAAAAACATAACATGGGTAAACCACATATTTTGAAAAACATAAGTAACATTGGTAAACCGCCCAACTCAAATTTATTAAAATTTATCAAATTTTGTTCCCAACTCAAATTTATTAAAATTTATCAAATTTTGTTCCAGGTGTTAATGACAAATTTGATTTTATGGCGTGTTCCAGGTGTTAATGACAAATTTGATTTTATGGCGGGCCGATATCATGAAGTATGAAAAAATATATATCCACTGCAGGCGCGTACGATTAACGGGTGCGGGTGCGCGGGTTCAGCGCTTTCCTCCAATATCTTGATGGGACATATACTGCCAAACTATTTGATTTAAAATGCCAAACTATTTATTGATTGTGTAATTAATGTTAATTCTTGAATCACTTGAAAGCTATAATAAAGTTTTAAATTTTTTAACCAATAACATTTAAAAAAATAAATTATTTTATAGATTAAAAAATAAAAAATTATATATATATATATATATATATATATATATATATATATATTTATATTTATGTAAAACATTAGAATTTTTTGAGTCAATAAAAATTAATAACAAATTCATTGCTATAGTCCTGCTTTGGCAGCCACTAAAAATAGAATTATTACAATTTTAAGTGAATTCAGCCTAATTATTTAAGGGAGTGTAAGCTATTTTAGGATTGGTCTCTATATCTAAGATTGTAACCTACTTATTTTGAATGTCAACACCAACATACTAATAATTAACATATATCCCTTTATTAGTCCCTGTCGAAAGGCCCAACTACTATAGCTATGAGCTCATTGTTGATTTCATATTAGTTTAGGGTTGATTTTATAATTTTCCAAAAAGTGTAATGTTCAACTTAGGATGTTTGTATATATATATATAAAGTTTATTGGCTGGTAGGTTTGATGTATTATTGTCGGCTTCACTTCTTCCAATGTTTTAATTAATGTTTAAAGCTGTCTTTAATTAATGTTTAGAGCTTTCTTTAATTACTGTTTAGAGCCGAGTAAACTTTATTTTGTTAACTATTTATTATTGTCTTTTTGTCATTTTCCTACCTCGGGACTTGAGTACTTGAGTGTGTATTGTAGGAATTGAGTTACATCCAAATGCCAACACTCTGCTTTGAACCAGTGCAACTGTCACCACTTTGCTTTGAACCCAGTGCACTGCCACCTGCTTTGAACCCAGTGCTTACTACCACCACTCTGCTTTGCATTGTGCCTACACGGTTCATACCCAAGATCTCATCATAGTTTCATAAGGAAACATGCGTGAAGAAACATTAATTTATATTATTCATTTAATGAATTACAATCTTGAAAGTTAATCGCTGACACAGAAATAACCATTCATTTAATGAAACATTGTATCCAAAGTTACACAGAAATGAGAAACTGTATCCAAAGTTACATAGACACGGAAATAACCATTCATTTAATGAAACACTGTATCCAAAGTTACACATAAATGGACAATGTATCCAAAGTTACACATAAATGGACAATGTATCCAAAGTTACACAGAAGAAATGATACATTTATTTGAAATACTATATCCAAAGTTAGTGAATTTATTGGCATACAAAATTATTGCCATATACCCTTACAAAATTATTGTCGATAGCTTGTTGATGAAATGCAAACAAGGGTTGGTAGTAAACCTGCAAAGACAAAAACAAAAACCCAACAATGCAGTTCATCAACCTTTGTCAAAATAAGGATGGAGATAAAATATGTTTCAAAATAAATGTGAATTTATTGACCCTGTGTTAGGGATTTTAATGTATTCATAAATTACATATTCCCAACCATGAAGCATTTGAGTAATATATTTCCCTTGTGTAAATTAAGATATAATTTACATTAACTAATATATCATTTAAATATTTTAATACCATTATTATAATTTATATAATTATAATATTGACAATTATTTATATATTATAAGGGTATTTCCAGTTAATTAATAATAATTTAAAAAAAAATTATTTGATATTGTTATATGCTAATAACCTAAATATTAGCTTTTATATAATACTAATAGATATTTAAAATATCCATTAACTCCCACTTTACTTTATATAATAAAGTTACTATAATCCAGATATATTATAGCAATAATTAATCCAAACCTATAATGATGATATGGGTAGATATTTAAAATATCCATTAACTCCCACTTTACTTTATATAATAAAGTTACTATAATCCAGATATATTATAGCAATAATTAATCCAAAACTATAATGATGATATGGTGAATGATCCTATATTATATATTTCATAATTTATTTAATTATGAAACCATTAAATCATGTATGTTGTATCACACCTATATCTCTCACTATAAAAAGAACCTTTACATGTTTCAAACGAATAAAACTCTTCCCTATGTAAACACTTTTACTTTGTAAGCATATACATATAAGCGTTGCATAAGACATCTAGGGTCTTGACCCACACAATTTGTTTATGAAATATCTTAATTTATCTTTGTACATAATTATTTATGTGTAAGATTATGCTAGCATTATTATTAATAAAAGTTTCTAAATTGATATGGAGAGGTTAGCTAAAACACATTCCTAGATTTGAGTAAGACATAAACAAGCGTAGGCAGGATAAAAAAAAAAAATGCAGAGACATGAGATAGAGACAAAGATGCATACACATACACATACATGGAGTGGAGTCATTTCTTGAGGGTTCGAGCAACAACAAATAGTTCCCTTTATGTGCTCACCCTTGAGCTTATTTATATTTCGCTGGGCTATGCAGAGTCATTGTAGTATAGTGGTAAGTATTCCCGCCTGTCACGCGGGTGACCCGGGTTCGATCCCCGGCAACGGCGATTTTATTTTTCCCAAACAACGTCTTATTTTTACAGGGCACTCATTACATGGATCAGGTTTACTCGCGCATCGGTGTAAATCCTTAATCCTTACACAAAACTGTATAATATCATCAGTAGTGAAAGAATTATATAGAACCTTATCAAACTTGGGGATGTATTTCGTTAATATTGCTTGCACTCTCCAACTGGACTGAAAAATAATTAAGTGACTCCAATATCAATGGGGATGTAGCTCAGATGGTAGAGCGCTCGCTTAGCATGCGAGAGGTACGGCGATCGATACCCCGCATCTTTATTTTTCGAAAAGTAGTACTCCATTTTGTAATACTGTAATTTTCTTTCAAGTTGTAAGAACAAAACCTTTCGAAAAAGTAGTATGGGAAACCTTTTTTGTTGGGCATTATTGTATTTGGCGATAGGCAAGGTATATAGTTTTGAGTTAGGCTTCACTTTCTATTAGTTCATGGTTGACCAAAAAATATATACCTCTTTATTTAAAGTTTTGAAAAATAATGATTTATTTTAAATTTCAAATCTCATTTATGAGATTTGATTGGCCAAAGACTTTGAAGTCTTATTGCTGCCTTCACTCCCCCAATGTTATTGTAATAAAGATTTATGCCATCTAGTCATTTCATGCCTCTTTTTCTCCTTCTCCTTAAACAATAATTTCATTATTATATTCGGTAGATATATGCTACCTAGTAGCCTTTTTAAAAACAAATGAATAAATTTATAGAGACATAAAAGTAGTACTGGGATTAAATGAATAAATTTATAGAGACATAAAAATAGTACTGGGATTTGTAATATTTTTGCAATTTTCTTTCAAGACATAAGAACGAAACATTTATCGCTGCACATTATTTAAAAACGAATGAATAAATTTAGAGGGACGTAGTTGCGGAGGTAGGGGATGGCTTTCAGTTTTGTTTTAAAGTAGAGGAGGATATTACTTTGCTCTCCAAGTGATGAACTTAGAAGTTTTCAAACAGTGGCGATGAATATTAAAGACTTTTCCAAATCAACGCATCATCACTTATCATATGATATTGCGCGGCTTTTCCACTCACTACATTTATTTCCATTTTTATCAAATTTCTTCATGGATACCTTTTTAACTAGCATACTACCATTTTAACTATCAAAGATTTTAACTAGCATACCCGGAAGGAGGGGAAAATAAATATTGAAGATTTTAACTAACATACCTCGTTTTAACTAGCATACAACCTTTTTAACTATCAAAGATTTTAACTAGCATACCTGGAGGGGAAAATAAATATTGAAGATTTTAACTAGCATACCCGATTTTAACTAGAAAAGATTTTAACTAACTAGCATACCGTGAAGGAGGGGAAAATAAATATTGAAGTGGTGAATTCGGGTAGTACATTGTTTAAATAATGTGGGATTTTATTTTTGGATGAAAAATGAATATTTTAATAAGTTCATTTTTAAAAGTTATTTTTTAGAGTGAAGATTTTCACAGTTAGTCATGTTAGTCATATTGTTGTTAAGCTTTCTAGATTAAACTGTGTTTAATGTTTTGAAACGTCTAATGTTCCGGGCGGACATTCTATCCATCATCAGAGACAAATAAATAATGTTGAAGAATGGTAAAAAGTGTAAAATAAATAAAAGAGGAGAACAAAGTAGCCCTTGGAAAAATTAACAGAAGCAAGGAAAAAATCAAAAGGGAGGGGTTTTTATAATGATGTACCCATTGAGGTAAGGAGAAAGAAAAGAAAAAGAGACTAAACACTTAAGAAAGGTAAAGGAAAGAATTAATACGTTATAAAGTATCAAATTTAAGTTTAATGAAAATTAAGCCAAAATGAATAATTAATTAATATTTGAGTTTGATTAAATTGAAAGAAGAATAAAAATAACAAGAAGAATAAATTAAAAGCTAAATTAAAATTGTGTTTGGTTAAATGAAGTTAAATTGAATAATTAATAGTAAGAGAGGATAAAATAAATTGAAAGATAGGGAGGGGAAAAACAAAGGAAGGGAGGAGGAGAAGATTAAAGCGAAAAATTCAAATTAGGTGGAATGTCTCAGAAGGTGAGTAATAAGCTTACGAGAATGACTAAGTTTATAGTCGTCATCTCGGTTTAAATTATTTGGGTGTTTTTCAATTTCGAGAGCCTCTCTAATGATGTGCGAGGTGTTGTGGGGTGCGGAGGCCTGAATTTTAGTTTGATCGAAACAAATAAGGTGTTTGGAATTAAAGGAGTGCTCAACGATAGTCGATTTAGGGGTGCATGTGTGGGTTGTGTCAGCAATATGTTCCTTGAGTCGGACTTTAAATGACTTGCTTGTTTGGCCAATGTATGATTTGCCACAAGAGTAGGGAATTTGGTAAAATCATGGACCCAACATTGGGTCTGACTTGTCCTTGGCAGTCGAGTAAAGTTGTTTAAGAGTTTTATAAGGTTTGAATAGGGTTTTTATAATCTTTTTTGCTAAAAAAATTGATATTTGATTAGTGGTGCCCTCGATATAGGATAAAGAAATAAGGGCTCGAGGTGATGAGGAAGGGGAAATTTTAGCGATAGGTTTCGGGCTGAGCGAAAGGCTTTGTTGATTTGGGAGATCGAATACCCATTAGAAACAAAGGCTTTTGTTAGGTGGGCCTTTTCTTGATCAAGAAATTGGGGAGTGGAGATACGATTGGCTCTAGAAATGAGAGTTCTGAGCATCACATATTTTTGGGAAGGATGATGATGGGATTGAGCATGAAGATATCAATCAATATGGGTCTTTTCCCTATAAACTTGGTGGGTGAGAGAGCCATTAGGCAGCCGAGAAACAAGAAGATCCAAGAAGGGAAGACAATTATCCTTCTCCATTTCCATCGTAAACTTTATTGGGAGGGAAATGCTATTGAGATGTTGGAGAAGTCGTCAAAGGAGGACAAACCATGAGGCCAAACACACAAACAAGTAGTGTTATCAATAAAGCGATGTCTAAACGCGGTTGGAGGTTGGGGTAAGGGTGGGTTCGAGATTGTTCATTTCCCTCACTCAGTTCGGTTGACCTCTTCCCTTTTAGTCATTGATATATTAAAGAAAATAATTTAATAAAAATTCTAAGATAGTTCGATCATCCACACTATTGGAAGAGTCCAATTATTGGACGCCTCTTCCTCATTAGCGAGTGGCTCCAATAAACTCGCTCCAACAAAAAAAAATGATAGATAATATTAAATTTAAGTAACACAAATAGAAGGAATGATAAATTAAACAATCATCTTCAATTAAAGTAATACATATAAAAGGAATAAAAACAAAAGTCATTGGTTTTCAATGGCTTCCAACAACTACAACCACAAAGAGAAAGGAGAAAACTAAATACAACTCCACATGATACATGATAGAAGTCTGCTATAACTAATTGCAAGTTTTTTTTAGCTTTTTAACAATAGTACTTTTTTTTTTTTGGATAAATTTTGTATATAAGTGTTTATATCATTTAGAGGGATTAAATTTTTGGAGATATAAACATTTTAATCATTTAATTTCATATCATATATTAATTCCTCGTGTGTGAAAAAATCACACCTTAATAAATTTGATCCATGTTGGTATTTAAAAGATACTTGAAAAATGTGAAATTAAAATAGATTTATGTTAAATGATAGAGCTACCACATCATGTGAAAATAAATCCCAACAACATCGAGTTTGAAGAGAATCCTCCAAACCTGGGATGACCGATGCAATGGTTGAAAACCTCGTCACCTTTATTTTAATTTGGTATTCTCCCATTGTCACATACCCACTACGGAAAACTAAAATTTTCGCCTCTTTTCTTCGAGGGACAGAATCCCCTAATTCCTACGGGGGCCTAGCGCAAGCTAGCTTTCCCCTTATCCACCTCCATGTGATCGTTGGTTACGACCACGGGCCAAGCCAAGAGGCACCTTTCGCATTTCGCGACTCAACGATGTAGGAGAGTCAAGTCTTTCGACTCTTCAAACCCCGAAACCCAAAATCTTACCTTTGTTGAGATCGACGACTGCGAATCTTCCTTTGATCCGACGGTCCTGGCCGTATTGGGATTTCGGCAACCTAGAGTTCGAAATGCAAGAGAGTCAAGTCTTTCGACTCTTCAAACCCCGAAACCCGATACACGAGTCCTTGTACGAGATCCAACGACTCACGAGATTTCAGAGCTTTCCCGGAACTCTGACCGCTCACCACGCGTCTCCTCCAATGGACGGTCCAGATCCTTTTGGGACTCCTCCTTTCTACCAAAGAGTGCGTCGGGGTTTCGGGTACCGGGATTTCGTGACTTGCGAAGACGAGAGGTCTTGCCCTTTGGTTTCCCGGGTGCCGAAACGTCGATGAACAACCATGTGTCCCTCCGATCGACAACTGCGACCTTTAGCCACGATCAACCATTGTGATCTTTTCAGGATGATCAATGGTCACGATCAAATCCCAACTTTCTCAAACTTATTCACACTAAACCGATTCAGGGTTTCGTATACCGGGATTTTGCGACTTGCGAAGACAAGGGGTATTGCCCTTTGGTTTCCTGGGTGCCGAAACGTTGACCAACAACCACATGTCCCTTCGATGGACGATCCAGGTAACTCCCATGGATCTTGGGATCTACGGTCCCAATTCCTTCGCTACTTATGAAGGCTGAAAGGGGTCAAGGCATTAATGCCTACGTTCCTTCCTCCAATCTAACGGTCGTGACAGACCTCAGATCCTCCAAAAGGATCTCCTTCGTGCATATAGCAAACGAAAGGGTACTCTCTTTCAGTATTTGAAACTCTCTATCCTTCCTGAGCTTCATCAGTTATGAAGGACTTGAGAGCTTTGCGCTCTTTCTTCTGGACTTGACTCTTAGAAGATTCTTCAACACAACTATTGCACTCCTTCATCAAGGGTTTCTGGGTTTGGTTTTCCTTCCAGAGAGCCTGTGCATATCTACACTACCTCTCTTGAGATTAACAGGCTTCGTCCTCCAAGGGACTCAAAAGGATTAGGAAGGTTTACATGCGTACATGAAACTGTGTCCACGGTCTATAAACGCACAGTTCATGACTCGGGCTTATGCCACCATAGGACACAAGTATTTACGGGTATAAAACCTATCCTAACCATATGCTTTCTTATTGGCCTAATTATACAATCAAGCAGAAATAAGGGGGATACAGTATATCCATTAAGAAATATGCCTGATTCCTGCAACATACACAATATATCCAATTCATACACAGTTACAAATAAATTACACAGGGTAAGAAATCACTTATCTATTACAGGTTGTCGCCAACCAACCGACTGTGGGTGTTCGTCCTTCCACCCGACCATAGGCTCAGAGGCATTCAATATTAGCACTTTGGCCACCCTTGTGCCAAGCCATGATATCATCGGGGAATTCTCACAGTTCTCGAGGGTTCTCTCTCTATTTTTGCTTCTACTTGGATCATGTTCTCTGCAACTCAGAGATTTCTCTCTCGGTGATGGCCTTGGTGAGGTTTCTTAGATGCCCCTCGGCATCAAGCTCGCGGAATTCATCTTGCAACTCGTTGGAGAGCTCTACGCATATCCCCTTGCGAGCTCCTGTTCTCCTCTAGTGTCTGGTGTCTCTCTTCTCTTGCTGCCTCCGTGTGTATAATTGTCACCTTCCTTCTGTCAGAAGGAAGCTCAGGTCCCCTTGGTCTGTCAGACCCTGCGGTACTTTAGGATGACTTCCTGCAGCTAGACCATGCTCCCATTCATGGGGGTGGTTGGTAGTTCAACCACCGGTCCTTGCCTCATTAACTGATTTCTCTCCTCTAGTGATATCATGGCCAGTACTTTCAAGGCTTCACCCCCATAGTCAATTATTGACAACTCAAACAATAATACATTTACATTGTCCTCATGCATTAACATGGTAATTCCTATTTTATGATTAATTACAAATTGGGGGAAACATGGTGTTACACCCATGGCCACACACTTCAATGGGTCAACATTGCCCTAAAAATAATGATATTAATAGTATTGAATACAACTATTGTTAAAAGTCATGATAGTGTAACTTTCCATTAGTTGTTTTTTTTACAAGAACAATTACTAGTTAATATTAAAATAAAAGAACAGGTTGCGGCCTAACCATCCAGCCTTGAAGTTCATACATAAATGACTTAAAATGGCTCATTGGCCTTAACAAATATTCTACTGGACGACTATAATCATAGGTCCTTCTAAATCTACTTGGATTGCCAAATTTGTTGTCGGGTTGCCAAATTTGGATTTCCTCCTGGTGACGTCTCTCCACCCCGCGTTTCCAGCCATTGAGACTCATGGGGGAGAAAACCAAACAAAAACCCCCATGGGGGAGAAAACCCAACAAAAACTTCCTTAATATAGATAGTCAATATAATGCCAAGACAATAAACCAAAACACTAGAGAATATCCAACATTGATTAATGTGCCTCTCTCTTCCTGCTTCTCCCAACTGCAGCTACCAAACTTGCACACTTGTTGAGCGGATGAGTGAGTGAGATAATGAGGTGTCGGCTTCCTTTATTTATACAAGTTGGAAATGTGTCTCTTCACTAGGCAGGGCCGACTTGTCTTATTAGTGGTTAAAACCGCTTTAATTAGTCCTGGGGGTCGACTTCTTAATTTCCATAAAACAATTAGGGTTTGACCAATCAACAAGAGGGGATTTGGTCAAGTACAATTCTCGACATGATCAATCCACAAAAGGGGATCGATCTAATGAATAATAACTCAATAAAACATAGAATACTCTTTGCAGTTACAATATTTCAACAAGATTACTAGTAGAAGGATTTTTACGGGACGTGGGTCTAGTGGAAACTCAAGCAGAAGTGTAAGTTCAACAAGTAATAGTCAAGTATCTACATCGCGTGGAGGTGGTAGTACAACAAACTTCACAATGGAAGGACAAGATCAAACTATTAGGTTACTATAGTTTCTAGGAGAAGGGTTAGATGACACAACTTTTTTTTGTATATTTGTGAGAAGATATGTGAAGCTAAGAAGACTACAGATGAAGATACAAAGGTTTTGCAGTTGGCAATCACATTCAGAGATTGCACATTAGACTGGTATATGGGTCTCACAATAAATAATCCAACGGGAGCGCCTACAATTGTTGCGGATGTGAAGAAGCAATTGATCATTGAATTTTAGAAACTGAGTTCAAAGGATCAGTTCATGAATGAAATGTTAGAGATTAAGCAGAAACTAGGTGAGTTAGTCTGGGAAGTCGATCAGAAGTTCAAGAGGCTAAAATGTAAGTTGAAGTACCCTATTACTTATATGCAACATAGACATTTGTTTGTTAACTCTTTATTGACACATTTGAAGTACCCTTTGAGGAAACACAAGTTCCAAACTCAAGTTGAGGCCTTGCAAGAAGCATTGCAGTTAGAGGAAAACCAATATAAACTTATAGATCCAATTGTGGAAGCGCTGAGAACATACCTAAAGAAATTAACATTTCAGTTGAATCAAAGTAAGGAAAAGGAAAAGAGGGAGGACGTTTGGTGCACATTTTGCAGAACATAAGGTCATCATAAGAATGAGTGCCCAACCCTTGCGCAATACTTAGGGACATGAATGAAAAATCCTTTACCCCCAGGAGGACCCTACTGTGAGACATGTAAAACACATGGACATGATCCCTATCATTGTTCGATGATGCATAAATATCATCTTCTATATTGATCCCATATCATACATTATTTACAATACAATATACATATAGGATCTTGTAGCATCCAAAACCCTAATCCAATAACCCGAATTAGTCAACAATCATAATTCCTTAACAGGAAATAGAAACCCATCGACAAAAAAACATGTGTTGAAAAACCACCCAAAAATGGACACGAAAACCAGTAAAAAAAATATAACACATACAAAGAATATAACACATACAAAGAATCTAACACATACCCAACAATAATTCGACTTAGTAGTCGACTCTAACAAAATCCTGAGATTTGTTGCATTTGTAGCCAATGGTCTACGTGGATCTGTAATCGTGTTTGGGCACCTTTTCTTTAGGGTTTTGCCTACTTTAAAGCCTGTAAATAAGACGTGTTGTAATGATGTAAAAGATAATTGCTAATCAATAATCATAGAGGTTGTTGATCATGACAATGTAAGTCGAATTGGCTACAAGGTTGTTCTTGTGTAAAGCAATAAGGTATGATGTTGATTGTGTCTTAGGTGTGGACCAAGGTTAGGCATGTAACATTTTATTCTGAATGAATAAGACAACAAGAGAGAAAAACACTCAAGGAATGTTGGTTTTCCCAGTTTTGGTTTCCAAGGTAAAATCTTTGTGCATTGTGTGTTTGCTTTTTCATTTACTTTATTGTTTAAATATTTATTCCTCTCTTCTGCTAGGTTTAGTGTGGAAGTGTTTCTTATTTCCTAACACATACCAATGCGTTATTATAATTAATATGTACCAGTTCCTATGAATCCTCAAAATGCACCGATGTCTATATTATGGCACACATTGTCCAGTGAGTTCAAAAGAATACAATGCACTGATATGCATATATTTTAATTCATTGTTTTTTTACAAATTTTCAATTATTCATTTCAAAGTCAAATATATATATTTTTATAATAATATTGTTTTATATTTTTGTTATTTCATTTCAATATAATGATTGCACTAATGCGTTATCCAACCATTTAAATCTCTGTTATTCACAACAATGTAAATAATCCATATATTAATTATCCAAGAACACAACATTTTACAACATTTGACAATGCAATGAAATAAGAAACCCATTTTATTATATATGAATAAGAGACCCATTGTCATACAAAAAGAGACAATGTAAAGGTCTAGTACAATAATCAAATTGAAACCAATTTGTGATTGTTACACTTATTGGTAACATGTCCTCATGCAATTTGGACAATATGTCAAGTACATTAAACAAAATCCATGATTTTCAAAGACAAATATTCCAAAACATACAACTTGCAGTAACATTCAATTATATTGATTGTCATTCATCAGTTGAACTGTTGACATTTCTCGAGTTGTGTGCATGCCTCATTTTTTCATCATTTTTAGGTGATATTGTACTTTGGTTTTTTAACATAACTCTTTCTTGATCAACGTGTTTTTATGTTCCACCCCTTCATCTTCCATCTACAAACATAAAAAAAAACTGTAATAAGTATATCTATATTTATATATATAGTAGAATATACATGATTGCGTGAATAAAAAAACATACCTTAGCACCAAGTCTTTCATAAACTATACACTTTCTTTTGAATCCATGCTTCATGAATTGTCTCAAAATATCCTATGATGTTTGCATTCCATACTTTGTTTTTTGCATGTTTAGTACGACATGACAAAGAACATTCGATGTAATCAATATAAAGTTTTCTTGTTTTTTCATTAATTATAAAACAGGGGAAGTTAAACAACATAGCTACTTACAAATTGTTTAATTAAACTTTCATTCTTCAACATATACTCACAACCCCTACTTAACCCAATGTTTATTAATTCATGGATTGGCTCATGTTTGTATGTTAGCACCTAGTAGAAGACATCCATGTATAAGTGTAAAATAATTATTTAAATATAAAGATCACAACAAACATGGAATCTTAAGAAAGGATAAAAACGTAAATACTTACAAAGTTTGTATTCAACCCTTTTATTCCTCGTTGTCATGTCTTATGTGTTGAATGCATTCTATTTTCTTTTCTTTTCTGCAACAAAACAATTGAAAAATAGTATTTCACATGATACTTAAATTCGATGTACATAGAAGAATAAATAAATTATTGCATACCTTTGATGCACATTGTAGTTGGGATGGCTCCTCTTGTGACACAACTATTTTCATTTCTTTTAATATATTCTTCTGCACTTTTTTGGACATTCCTATGGAGATGTCTTGGTTTTCCCTATGTTTGTCCCTTGGAATTTACAAAATTTCCCTGGAAACAAAATATATAAATTAAAAAAATATTTGAGTGTGTATATTAAGATAGTTTGAACTAGGACGTCAACAATATTTATATGCATTGGTGCATCAAACATACATATACTCACCGGTATAGTATAACACTGTCATTGCGAAATTGAAAACATTTTACAAATTTTTGTATTCAGTCAATCCTTTATGAATTAAGAAAAACACGATTTCCTAAGTACTATTTATTACACACCGTCGAGCAATGAACAAATTTAAGAAATGACAATTTGCATATAAAAACCTTAATTTTTCAATTTTAAACTCAACGATGCGCTTTGTAAATAATGTGCCTTGGTGCATATTTAAGTAAAATGTGTATCGCCGACCGAAAAAAAAGAATTTTTTAATAATATTTCAAATTTAAATAAAGTGGTGTTGTTTACAAACAAATACGCGTAGATGTGCTTACTATGTATAGAGTGCACCAGTCACCGTGAAGACATTTAAAAAAACCCGACAACGACAAGACAATTTGGGATCCAATGTAATGAATGGTTTCATTGCAACAGATAGGAAATGCCCATATATAAATAAGCAAACCCTATAAATAAATTGTGTTTAAAAAAAATATGCTTTTGAAATATACAAGGAGAAAGAAAAAGAACAATGGGGAAAATAGGGATTCTAATACTAAAGGTAACTATGAAACCCTTTTTTTGGTTTGGGAATGCACTGAAAATTGTTTGAATCAAATAGGAGAATTATTAAGATGATTAATAGAATGAAATCATATACCTGGAATTTATCCTCTGCATATTTCTATGTGATCTACAATACTCCCCCTCGAAATTTGGCTCTTCAAAACAAATCCACCCACTCAGAAATATTTGTTGATAAATCTTTGTTGCACAAATGTCCTCTCTAAAATTTGACAAACAAATAAAACAATGAATAGGGTTTTCCTTTATAAACACAAAAAATCAAATTCCCACTCATTTTTTCGTTGTATATTTCGACGCATTGATGATAAATCCACAATGGTTTTTTTTTTACAAAAGTTACGTTTTCAGTGCACTATGTCTTGAGCAGTGCACCAATGAAGTGTGTATAACACGCCGATTTATTTTCATAATAAATTTCAAAGTATTGATAGTAAGCATGCGTTATTTTTCTAACTTGATTCAGTTGACGCACTATACAGTTTGAAACACATTAGTGCAAAGTGTAATTGATAACTTACTAGGGCAGTGTGTAAGTTATAATGCATCGTAAGGCAGTTAAATTTGCACAATCCAATTGCAAATACCTGTATTTAAAGTTTGAAGAGGTTTTGATTTGCGGAGGAAATAATAGAGGTCGTTCTTCGGTGCTTTTCTCAATTAAACACACTAGTGTGTTTGGTTTATCCATACACACTGGTGCATCTTTATATGATAAAAAACACCGATGAGAGAGGGGGAAGATGGTATAGTGAGTGTGAGAGGGAGAGGAATATGAGTGAGGGGTAGAGAGGGGTATATGCAAGAGACATAGAGAGAGGGGGGGATATAGGAAGAAAATGAGTGGGAGGGAGGGACGGATCTAACGAGAGAGAGAGAGAGAGAGAGAGAGAGAGAGAGAGAGAGAACCAAATTCACATTTTCTATGTTCGAGGAGGATATTTTCAAGGACCGAGTAACTATTTTAGATTTTGTAAAGCTAGATTGAGATTTCTTGTATAGTTGGGCGGAAAAAAACAATGATATTGTAGAAAAAACAATGATTTTTTAAGTGTGTTGTCAAGTTATAAAAGTTATCCAAGTTATTTTTTAAGTTAGATTGTTCTATGCTACCCAAGATGATAATTTTGGCTCAAATGCAGAAAAAAATTAATTATAATATCAAATGGTCAATTCTTTAGATTCCAACACCGCCTGATTCCATATCTTTAGAACTCCTTCGTGTTCTCTCATGTTGATTGCAGTACGTCTAGATTTTACTGATAATTCATTTATCTCATTGAATTTATGTTATGTATGCATGTGCATTTTAATAATTGTTCATTGAATTTTGCAAGATCAAGATTCATGATCGAGTTTAACTTCCCAAGATATTCCCGTGGTCCCAAAATTTCGCAAGATCTTATCAGGAGAAAGATACCACGAGCACACACTTGATGAAAATGGACAACTTCTTTACCCTACCAATCCTAACATGCCATCTTCCAATAACCATCCCGAATCAACGATATTATAACATTATGAATTTGATCAATTCATGTAGACAATCTCGTCGGGCATAAGAAAAAGATGATTGAGTGATTGTATTTTTGGATTTTCAATGGAATTATTGTAAATGTATTCCTTATTTTGACATTTGTTTTACAAAGGGGTTGGTTTCATGTTTATTATTGGGAAAAATGTCCCTGCTTCTAATAAGTGTTTAGTATAATGTTTGAACATATTAAAATAATTGTCTTACTAATATTATTGATGTAATGTTCAATATTTTTACAATCAGGATTCTGATGATGAGTGACTTGTCCACCATCTACCGTTGCACCCCACTACAACATCAAGTCACTAGCTTGCTGGTAAACAAAAGGAGCTCGGAGAGGTAGCATACCGAGAATGGTCGAAACTGTTAAAATATTGTGTAACTGCAAAGAATATTCTTATCCCCTTTTGTGGATAAAGATAAAATATATTTATTATTGATTAGATCAATCCCCTTTTGTGGATTGATCATGTCGGGCATTTTAATTGACCAAATCCCCTTTTGCGGATTGGTCAAACCCTAATTGTAATAGGCAGAATGAGAATTCGGCCCCCAGATTAAATAAAGGTGGTTCTAACCACCCAAATTGAGAAGTCGACCCTGTTAGTGAAAAGACACCTCAGTTCAACACCTGCCAGATTGTATAAATAAGAGAGGCCAACGCCTCATTTAGACACACATATAAGCTCACTCATCTAGTGTGCAAGTATTGAAGGAAGTTGCAGTTACCAGTTGCCAGAAGAAGGAAGAGAGAGAGAGGTGCATCCTTGGGAGAGGAATTTATGTGTTGTTTGGTTCATTGTCTTGGCATTGTATTGGCTATCTATATTAAGGAAGTTTTGCTGGGTTTTCTTCCCCATGAGGGTTTCCCAGGATAAATGTTGTGTACTTTTGTGATTGTGTTTCTCTCAGTGATCCTATCTATGCTATTGTTATCTAGTAAATTGAAAGTAACCTAATAATAGAAGAAAATTTAACATGGTTTCAAAGCTAAGCTGAAGAGAACATCTTTCACAGGAAAAAGAAAAACGTCATCGTTGTCGTAAATGCAAATTAGGGTTTTTTATTGAAGAATAATTTCAGCCCCAAATCCATCTAGAAAGGTGTTCCCTACCTCAAGGAACATTTTGGCATCCTCAATGCAAATTTTCAGTGGCTAGATCTCCCGGAAAGTGAAACCCTAGTTTTCACAAACTACCAGAAGTACCAGAGTACCAGAAGTACCATAGTACCAAAAGTACCAGAAAACCAGAAGCACCAGTCTAGAAATACGTAGATCAATTTTGGAGGGGTAAAAGTCGGATTTTCTGAAATCTAAACACACCAGGCTACTCACCTCAGTCCAGCGCATCTTTTGGTGAGTTTAGTTTTCAGATCCAATAAATTTGATTTTTCTATTATTTCTATGGCCCAAAGGGCTAGGGTTTCTTCTACACGAAAGAATGGCTACCAACATGAGGGTAGAAGACAGTCTGGAAGGATATAGAAACTTCAGATCTTGGAAGCATAGGTTGCAAATGATTCTAGACGAGAATGATCTCCCAGAACATGTTACAGTAGGTGTACCAGAACCAGATGAAGAAGAGCAAAAGACCAAGCATAAGAAGAATGAAAAGAAAGCAAAGAGAATCATGTCATATTCAGTAAACAAAGGCACAAGAGCTTCATTCCGGGTTATCAGGGTGGTGGGTTGAAAATTGGGCTACTGTTGTTTCGTCACCTACAAATAGCACCGAGAGTTTCGCGAAAAACAAATTGAGAAGCGATTTTGCAGACTATTTGAATTTTTGGATCACGGGTTCTGGGGATGTCGGGCTGAAATTTGGTTTTCTGTTGTTCCGTGCCCTACAAATAACACTGAGAGATCCGCGATATACAAATTGACAAGCGGTCTTGCGGACTATTTGAAATTTTGGATCGCGGGTTCTCGGGCCAGGGGGCTAAAAATTGGCCTTTTGTTGTTTCGTCGCCTACACAAATCAAATATGTAATTTGATGAAGTAGATATATAGAGCATGCACGGAAGCTTCATTCCGGGTTGTCGGGATTGCTGGCTAAAAATTGGGCTTCTGTTGTTCCGTGGCCTATAAATACCACCAAGAGTTCTGTGATATACAAATTGACATGCTGCTTTGAGGACTAGAATTTTTGAATGGTGGGTTCTCGGTCTGGCGGGCTGAAAATTGGGCTTTTGTTATACCGTGGCCTACAAATAGTCCGTAGAGTTCCGCGATATACAAATTGACAAATGGACTTGTGGACTATTTTAAATTGAAGGCGCTCGTGTCGAACAATTTTAGCATTCCCGAATTAGTTTTCCTTTCTACATATGCTGCTGGAGTAAAAAAAATAAAAAATAGTACTGACGTCTGTTACATAGGCTGGTGGAGAAAAGTATGAAACAAATATGATTCCCGAATAAGTTTTCTTTAAAAAAGCGGCTTCTCGACTTAGGCATTTTTTGGATCGCGGGTTCTCGGGTTGGGGACCTGAAAAACACGCTTTTGTTCTTTCGTGTCCTACAAATAGCACCAACAGTTCTGCGATATACAAATTGAGAATCAGACTTGCAGAGTATTTGAATTTTAAGGAGCTCGTGTCTCAAAAATTCAGCATTCACGAATTAGTTTTTTTTACATAGGTTTTACATATGCTGGTGGAAAAGAGGGAAAAAAGTATAGTACCAGTGTCTGTTACATAGGGCGGTGGGCAGAAGGATGAAAGAAATAACATTCCCAAATTAGTTTTCTTTAAAACAGGGGCTCCTCGACACAAGAAATTGAAATTTATGAAATTATAGGTTCCTGCAGACCATAAACTATACATAGCAAATACGTAATTTTTTAAAGTAGACATTTAATTTTATAGATATGAAATATGTACTTTCATAAAGTATGGGAATGCGATTTTATAGAACAACGACGGAGCCCTCATTCCATGTCCTACAAAGAGCAGGCAGAGATACACGGTGTACAAATTGAGAAGTGAGCTTGCGAACTATTTAAATTTTAAGGTCCTTTGTGACAAACATTGTGCAGGACATGTTGCAAAGATACAAGAAATGACAATCTATTTACGTTTGAGTAGAAAGAAAGTAGTGAACACAATTTTACGACATTTATATAAAAATAAATAAAACGTGTTACATATTGCTTAAAATTTAAAGAAACACACACACACACACACACACACACACACATATATATAAGTGAAATCTGATATCAGAAATTTGAGTAAGTGATTTATGTCATAGTCCATTCTGAAAATGAAAAATCTAGGAACACATAAAAGCAGGAGGAAAACTAGCCTTCCTGAATTAGAGCATAGACGAAACCCTCATTCCATACTTAGCTAGTTTTTGGATCGCGAGTTCTTGGGCTAGGGACCTAAAAAGTGGGTTTTTGTTATTCCATGACCTTCAAATAACACAGAGAGTTATATGATGTACAAATTGATAATGGGACCTGTGGACTATTTGAATTTCAAGGGGCTCGTGTCCCAAAAATTTAACATTCAGGAATTACTTTTCTTTACATAGGTTTTACACACGGTGGTGGACAAATGTACAAAAAATATAGTACCAATGTCTGTTACATAGGGTGGTGGACAGGAGGACCAAATAAATAGCATTCCTGAATCAGTTTTATGTAAAACAAGGGTTCGTGGATACAAGAAATTGGAATGTATCAAACTATAGGTTCTTGGAGAGCATAAATTGTACAAAGCAAAAACGTAATTTTTTAAAGTAGATATTTACTTTTATACATACGAAATATGTAATTTTATAGAGCATGTACGGAGCCCTCATTCTGTATAGTGTGATGGAGCCCATATTACATACTTAGGCAGTTTTTGGAGCGTGGGTTGTCGAGATGGCGGGCTAAAAATTGAAAAAAAATGAAACGTGTTACATATTCCTGGAAATTTAAAGAAACATATATATGTTTGAAATATGATATGTTGAATTTGAGTGAGTGATTTGTGTCATACTTTATTTTGAAAAAAAAGAAAAAGATAATAGAGATAAAATAAACATAATGACTTCACATTCAGCATAGCTGAAAATAAAAAATCTAGGAAGACATAAATATATAAGGAGACAAAAGAATAGTTTTATTTGGAATATATGAAAAAAAAATAGTTTGTTACATATCCCTGGAAATGTAAATGTGTTTGTCATATAGACTGGGATTGGGGCTCCTACAGACCATAACAAAAATATGTACAAGAAATAGGAGTGTGAAAAGAAGTTGGACATGCTAGACTGTAATACCTGAAAAGTAGAAATGGGAAGATCAGTTTTTGCTTATGGATTTCTACTCAGAAAAGGAATAACTGGATTGATAAAGAAAGGACTATCACTATAAACTTATAGGGATGGTACGTATAAGTAGTTTTTGTGTTTGGTTGATCATGCCTTTCCCTGCTAGTTTTTGTGGGTAGCCCGCTTCAATAATTGGATTGATACACAAAGGATTTATGCATTTTCCTGTTGGATTTCGTGGATGATCCACTTCAAGTTATATTCAATATAGCTTCTCAAGAGGGCGACATTGATATCATTGCGGATTCAAATGTTGAAAAAATCATTTTCTAATTCGCTTAGATCAATTGAAATTTTACACAGACCTTCATGAATGTCTCCATTCTGTAGCAAATACCCGACTAGCCAGTTGTCCACCTCTTCTTCATGATATTCAACAATTCTGTAAAAAAAATTCTAAAGACAAGGCCTTCAAATTATCAACTTGTTGATCAAAAGCTTGTTTGGTTAACGTCGGGGAGTTGAGGATTAAGCTGGGGTCCTGGAAGCCATTTGTATTTCCTGCTAAGTCTGTTTTGGTGATCTTTGTGAATAATGCTTATTTCTTTGATATTGCTTGCTCACACGATTGCACAATTAGGTACAAGTTCTTCACTTTCTGTTTCCAGCATGCTTCTAATTGAGTGAGATTTTTTTTGGATGGAAGATCATGTTGTGTTCTTCTCGTCTCTGGCATGTTGTTGACATGAAAGGCAAAAGGGATGATCAAGTGCACATAGAAAGTTTCTTCATTATTTAAATCTGTCTGCAGAAGTAGGAGCAAGTTATGTGCCCTGCTCCCCAGGGAATCCATATTCTATGATGTTTCCCAGGCCTTGGCAATCAGTTCTATTATTTTGTTGATATTTTTCTCCACATATTCTCTACAGGATGTGAGGAAGTTGGAGGACCCTTTTAGATTTGTTGCACGGGTGCACGTAGTCGCAAGCATGGCTATTTCCAAGGAACTGCCAAGCAATGGCATAGGAAACAAAGCTTCCTCTAATTCCTTAATCCGGTTCTTTAGTCTGGCATTTTTAGCTTCAATGACTCCAACGGAATCATGAAGAGCATCTATGGTTTCCCTATGAATTTCAAATATTTTGGATGCGTGCATATTGGCAAGGTCAAGTTCTGAACAATGTTTTCTTTTCTTATTTTTTACATCTATTTTTTCAATGATTAATTTTTTTGATTCAGTTTCAAAAACAACGCTCTGGAATACGAAGGATTCATCTTCATCAAAGATTTCGGTACCAAACATGTCCATTGAGAAGGCATGTTGAATTGCGTATGCGGGCTGATCAAGGTTGCAAAATATGCTTTCCAGATCAATGTCAAGATCCATGTTTTGACGGTAAATTTCGGGTTGCTCCGCCTCCCCTACAATTCTTTTTCCATTCTTCTGCACAAGAAGCTCTTGAGGAAGATGTTCAATGTATCTCTAAAAAACTATTGTGGAGTTGTTGGAAGTAGTTTATAAAATGGTTGGTTGGCTCCAGATGCTGCTTGAAATGAAGAAATGGAGGGGACAATATAACCCCCCGCAAACATTGCTCCAATGCGTGCGAATGAAAAATCTCCTCATTAATGACAATATCTATGTGTGTTGTATGGTGACATGTTATAAGTAAAGCGTAGTTATTGCAAACTTAGAAGTGAGAAAGTGAGGGTTACGGTGAAGAAAATTTAAGGATTGGAGGTTTCGTGAACAAACCAAGCTGGCAGCGTGCAAAAGACATTGCATGGTATTTGAAATTAAGACTGGGAAGCGATTGGAGGTTTTGTGAAGGAAGCAAGTTGGTGGCGTGTGAATGACATTCTATGGCATTTGAAATTAAAACTAGGAAGGGAGAAGAAAATGCTTCGCAAAAATTGCATTAATGGAAAAACTTCTCGAGCCTTGCGCACATCAATGACAACTTAGATGGTAGTTGCACGATGACCTGTTAGCATTAAATATTTAGAAAGAAGACACACACACACACACACACACATATATAAACAATGTTTTTTATTATGCACACGTGCGAAGGTAACGACCACGGGGAAGAGCAAGAAAGGAAGGAATGGCCAAGTCTGAAAGTGCATGGTTCGGGAGCGCGGGTTCTCAGCCAGGCGGGTTCAAAAGAAGGCCTCTATTTTTCAGTGTTCTACAAGTAGCACACAAAGTTCCATGATATACAAATTGAGAAATGGACTTGCGGGCTGGCCAAGATTTGATAGACCATCTACAGTTTATGGATCGCGGGTTCTCAAGCTGGCGGGGTCAAAAACAACGCTCTATTGTTCGGTGCCTTGCAAATATCTTATGATAATAAATTGAGAAGCGGATTTGTGAGGTGACCGACTCAACATTCTACTCCAAGGCTAGTGGGCTCCCACAAACGAGCAATACATATTTGCGGGATGTACATTGTGGCGATTTCCGCCATATAGAAATTGGGTTCTTTGGGTGGCGGGTTCAAAATTGCCTAAGCAAAGAAAAGGGCTCCGTCCGAGTCCCACTGCACATTTCATAATTCATGTGCAACACCAAGTATGTGATTACCATATCAGTGTGTGTAGAAATGAGGCAAAAGTAAATATGTTCCTTTATAAAGTATGGACATGAGATTTTATAGATTGTGTATCGATATCACATTCCATACTTGCGGGTTCTCGGACGAAAGGGATCAAAAAATAAGCCTTTATTGTTCCGTGTTTTACAAATAGCACATACAGTTCCGCGATATACAAATTGACAAGTGAACTTGCCAGGTGGCTGAGAATTTATAGAGCATGTACAGTTTGTGCATCGCGCGTTGTCGGGTTGGCAGGGTCAGAAATGGGATTCTATTGTTCGATGCCTTACAAATTGCTTATGATGCACAGATCTCTTATTCCATACTTAGCCACTTATTTGGATCGCGCACTTGCAAGATGCACACTGTGCCTCTAATGTTCAGTGTCCTGCAAATAGCAATTATAGTTGGGCGATATACATATTGACAAATGGACTTGCAGGCTGGCTGTCTCAACATTGCAGTTCTGTTGGATGGTGAACGTGCATCGTAGCGGCTTCTCGGCACAAGAAAAAGAAAAAAGAAAAAAAACATACCTGCAAACAAGTTTGACAAATTCAGAGAAAGTAAAGGAAACATTGTTTACTATGGAACATAGGCAGAAAAAGAATGCACCTTTGCATTGATTCGTGTACATCTCTGGGTAGGAGTCCTTTGCGCCTTCTAGTTTGCCTTTCTGTTTCTATCAACAAAAGTACAAAACAAAAGGGATATGAACATAAGCTTAGCTGTTAAGAGAAAGGCAACTACTATGTACACATACAACAAAAAAAATGAATAAAATGAATAGAGTCATAAATAGTTTTTTTTAGGATGTACCTTATTTTTCCTTTTTTTTTCACAATGTATATTTTATAATTAGAGCAGAAGACCGCCTGTATGCTCACCAGAACTCTATGTGTAGAAATCAGGGATACAAATATGCTTTGAAACATAGAAATATGAGTTTGCAATAAGTTTGATGTATATGTCATAATTCAAGTGCAATACCAATTGTATCGTGATCAGACCAATATGTGTCTAAGACAAACATATTGTATTGAGAAATGGGCACATTGAACCAGACATGGTCAATAAGTGCATTTTGCAGATGGGTTGTGTTGTTCAGAAGAAAGCGTAGACTATATTTGCACATGTAGTTTTGCAATTCTTTTGTTCTGCCAGTATTTTGTAGCATGTCAATATTTAAGTCTCCTACAAGTACAATGGATCTGTTCAGATGGAAATGGTCAAATACATTGGAAATAACATTTACTATGTTGGAGAATGTTGCATGGGGAGCAACGTACAGATTTAGTATTGCAACATATGTTCCATGGGAACAAATTTTGGCAAACACCAGTTCAACATTATTTTCTTCAATATGTATGTGGTCCAAAATTGGTGCATGTTTTTTCACCAGTATCATCACCCCATGTGTAATGTAACTTGATATGCAATTGTGATTTGGGAATTGTTTGTTCTGCATGCATAATTCCATGTGTGTTTTCTGCAAGCACAAAATATCGGATTGCATTAAATCATAGTCATTCAGTATATCATCCATGTGTCCATTTAAGTTGTGTGTGTTAAGCGAGAGAATTGATACAGATGAATTTGTTTGTATGGATTGGTAATCATAATGCAGTTGCCATTTTGCGGTGGTCCTGAGTCGTTCCATCTCAATATCAACTTTATGTTTCACTTTGAAGTTATCTTTTGTCAGAGGACTTAGTAAATACAAGGAGTCTATGCTTCTGACATGGGACAATGCTGTGTATACAAGTCCATGTATCTGAATTCCAGCAAGCTGAAATGTTTCAAAGCATTTATTCTATGTCTATAGTATTGAGTACATGTCACCGGGTCTTTTCTTATGAGGTAGTCAATGTCATTATTTTCCAGTGTATCATTTTTTTATTTTTATGTTTCCTCTTACTATGCAAGTCAGAAATGGTAGCCACCAATGGATCCAAACAATGCTCTGCACTTGTAAATGTGATGAAAAATGTTGGCGGCCCCAATTGTCGGATCATTGCAAAAAAAAAAAATTGTTTTGTTGCAAATAGTCAGGAGAGGTGCGGATGTTCTTGAAATCTATGTATCCAATATCAGATTTCAGAATTTTTTCTAGGTTTACTTTGTACTTCACATCCTTGGGCAACAACTTTCTTCCTTATAATTGGCCTTTTCTTATTTGGACCCACATGCAAGACATAACTTGCTATATTATTATGCACATTGTTTTGAAAAACAAATTTGTTATGTGATAGGAGAAGTAACCGCTTGAATGTAGTAGCTCCCATTGGACTATTTTATGATAACTGAATCATTTTGTAATATCAGTTCCACGTGGATCTCCGTAGAATAGTGTTGGAAAGTTCATTTCCTCAACGAATTTGTCCTTGAATATTCCAAGTGGACGTTGCCCCTCGCCAGGTGCGATTTTGACAATTTTGTCTTGCAAGTCACGAATGCACTGTGAATTAGTGAATCCATGGACCAATGTTTCATCAGGTGTTTCATTCTCTGATTCATCACTTGTATCAGAATCACTAGGATTTTCGAGAGTCTCTGCAGAGTTTCCATGTTCTTCTACGAGAACACTGTTCCAGTTGGCATTTATACAAATGTTCTCTGCTTTGTATAGGGCCCTGGAACATAATTCCTTTAATGCTTTCATAACAACATGCACACGCACTTTGCCTGTCTGATACACATTTTTGTATTACAAGCGTCTTTTCAGAGCCACATCGATTGTAATTGTATTGTTAATGAACTGTGGCAACGCTTTTTGCACAACATCTAGCTGAATAGGCACATTAATAATTGATCTTGTTAAGCCCATCTGGGGTCGCTTATAGCCCCAAGCTCTGATTTGAGAAAATGCAATTCACAGAGAGATAAGTCTCTCCTCAAGTTATGTAAGTGCACTTACATCTGCTAGTGGTGTATTACATCTTATTCGGTTAGGGGTTGCAAACTGTGGCAGTTTTTCATTTTCAAGCGATCGTTTGCATGGAAGACAAACTTTCTCATTGGAAAATGGTTTATCGTGGGCTGTCAACTGAAGGTATTTTGCTTGCAAATAAAGCGTGAAAGACTTACTATTTTTTGAAAAATTCAATTGTTCACAAATTGCACATGTAATGGAAAGAGTGTATTTCATTTGTTTCATGTAGGTTTGTCTTGCATTTTTTTTTCACAGGGAAGTATGGGTAGAAACTATTTCTTGTTTTTCATGTGCACCACGAATTGCCACAGTTGCATGACCATTCTGGAATATGCAATTGCACATGTTTATGTTCTGTTCTGCACGAACAAATTTCTTTACATTGTCATATGTGAGTTTCTCTCTAAAAGGAAGTGTAGCAATGTATTTTTTTTCTCTCGTGCATGACCCTTTTCAAGTTGTGGTAACTTACTCTACATTTCTTGCCCAAGGGAGGGATGAACTGATGGAAATTGGGTTGAATTTCACTCTCACCTAGTTTCTCAAAAATTATTTTACATTTTTTGTTCAAGGCCTCTATTTGCTTATCATAAGTCGGACGAATTTGACGAATAATTTTTTTCAAATTGTGATAAATTACTCTACGTTTTTTGTTTAATACCTCTATGGCCTCATCACAACTGAAATGAATTCTACGCATGTTTTTTTTGTTCAAGCCCTGTTTGCCCATATCGCAACCGGGAGGACTCTCGTTTTCACTAAAAAGAATTCTACGCGTATGCAGATTCGATGTCGTTTGGGTGGCATGCACACTCAACCCTGAACTACCAATATCTCCAAGCAAAGGTTCATAATGGATATGTGTTGTATATGTTTTCAACGACAAGATGTGAATTTTTCGGTCGTAATTTGAATCGGTAACCCAGAAATGGACAGTGCCAGCTGGTGAGGCCGACCAAACCTGGATCTTCACCCTGAATACCATAGACAACCATTGCAAACAAAATCTGCAACCCTCCATATTCCCTTCTTCATATGGAAATGCCATGTTCACAAGGTATTCCTACCAACTTCCAACTGCCGACATATTTTCCATGAGATATGGGCAAAGGTGTTGATGCGAGCACCTAAAAGCCTGTTCGATGCCGCCTATAATCGCATTGCAGAAGGACTGTACAGTGTAAAGATGCAACGACTGGACATCGAACTTAGTTGCTACCAAACAACAAATTGCATTAAACAGACTATCTCCGTAGCTAGACACAACATTTGTTGCCAACTGTAAACCATAGCAATATATGCCATCCAAAATATGTTTCCATTGTAATTAAAGGTCTTTGCAAATAACAGACAAGTAGATACGAGGACCTTCTATATTTCATATGGAAATTTTCCTTACAATAGTGGTTCATAATGGGCATTGAGGGCATCGACATCATGGAACAAGATGCAATATGGATTGTCAGATGCAGTTTTGTTGAATAGTAGATATCTTGTTTTTCTTGTCAATGACCATATGCCAACTGATATATTCAGGCAGTTAGACATCCACCGAATACAAAATGTATCTCCCCAAAGTCCCCTCTGATGTGCAGGTAGAACTGGAGATGCAGACAACCACATCTTTGAAAAACATGTAGCCACATCATGTATTCCATGCAACTGTCGAAGAAAATCAGATTCCAGTTCGTATTCATAGGACTGCAAAGCCTCAACATCGTCATTTTTAAAATAGGCCAAGAAATAATCTGTCAATCCATTGCACAACTCGGTCGATGAATACCGGAAATGCAATAGAACCTGGAATGTATCGAAAAGGCAATCCCCAACAGTATACGAGAATGCATCCAATCTAAAAAGGTCATTCCTATGAAAAACCACGACAATGTTGTCATGTATAATGGACTATGTATCTTTTTCATACGACTCAACATCTATTACCTCTTTCATCTTTTCAACTGTCATTTTGAAGCTGTTTGCTAGATACTTTCAGTTTTTATCAAAACAGAGAAAAGCACAGGCAAAAAATAAAAACTAGCAAAATAAAAAAGAAAAGAAAAATAGCGCACCAATCCCCATATGTATCTTTAAACCTTCTTCTTCTCAACTTGAATCCCCCTTAATTTCCATAGCAGATGAGAAGAAAAAATACCGACACTGGAAACTTAACCAAACAAAAAAAAACATCGCAAAAAAATAAAACCATAACTTAACTCAGCAAAAAGAAAACAGGAAGACACTGTTTTCCGGCCCACATAGTAAAAACATACATTGCGTCTACACCCCGCCCGATGGTTCCCTCTTCTAATAGCTCCCAACTACTTTTCGTAAAGCCCTCTGCATTGCAATTTTCAGAAAAAATATGGATGTGACATCCGCTATATGAAGACACATTGTTTCCAGGAACAAAAACTAAGAGCACAGACAAAAATGGTCTGGAACAAAATATTGAAAATCAACAAGAACAGGGAAATTTACTCGTCAACAAAGGATGAGAAGACCTCAGCGCCAATAAAATGCAAACCGCAACAACATGTCCAACATCTTGCAAAGTTGAAGAACAACAAACCAGTGAACAACCATGAAGAGATCGAACTGCAAATGCAGGACCTCAACTTTGCAAAGTTGAATCAAACAAGAACCAGAATCATGGAACGAAACAACGAACAAGGATGGAGCACAAGAGCAGGGATGTTGGGCATGAACAAAACTGTATTGCAAGGCATCTGTACAATAAACATTTAAGACTGGCAGAGCTTTTAGGTAAACGGTTAAGACAGTGAGGACCATCGAAGGGCATAGGCCTGTGCAAGCATTTAATAAAAGATGCAGCGTGGCAGGACTGTTCTCTTGAAGCACGCAACAATAAAGCAAAAATCAAACATAGCAATATTGTGGAGAATGTATTCCACCCAACAGAAAATGTTAAGGGAAACATTCGAACTAATGCTAGCATTAATCCACGTTCCACGAATTCATAACAAAATTTGTGATTCAAAAAGACCATATACTACCAAATACTTTGGAAATGCAAACATATTTTACATTGGGAATAGCGAAGGCGGCAATAAGACCTCCAATCCGTTGTCCAATCAGATCTTGACAAACATGATACTTTTTATTATATAAAAATCGATATTTTCACTTCCCTTGTTCCAACAATAGACAATAGGGAAATATTTATGGTCAATGCACAAGCTAATGCTAGGTCAACGATTTATCGATCACTATAGTCCATCTATGCCTATGACAGGGACTAATAATCAGGTTTATTTTTCTACATTCACGTACTAGGGTATATTAAGTGTGGTGTTTAAGAAATGGGGATGTACATCCATCCCATCCTGTCCCAAATATATCTACAAATTAAAATTATTACATTTATTTATTTAAATTTAAAGGATAAAGACAAAGTAAAATATTTTACAAATTTTATATTTTAAAAATAATTTATTTATAACAAATATTTTAAAAGACAAAGAAAATATTCCAATCATAGTAATCTATCAATTAAAAATATCAAATTTTAGAAACAAATTTATATTTAAAAAAATCAAAATAATACCTAATATAGAAATAACATTTGAAAAACTTTGACAATTAAAAAAATTTCATCTAAAGTCAATCTTGATTGACTTGCGATCGATCCCCATATATATATATATATATGCTGCAGGAGGCTGTAAAGAGGATTATTGAAATTTCATTTAATAGTATATTGAATTGAATAAAGAGGATTATTATTATTTGTGAGGAAACAAAAAGAAAACAGTTGGAAAACTGTTCGCTCATTTCCATTCAATTCAATTGAAACAGAAGGTACTAGTAGTCAGCGTTAGAAGAAGCGAGGGTAGGTATTCGATTCTGTCCGCTCATTTGTATTCAATTCAAGCGAGACAAGTCTCACAGACTTACTCCTACAGAAATTTGCTTGCGTAATCATAGTTCCCTTTATATGCTCACCCTTCAGCTTATTTATTGGCTGTGTTATACAGAGTCGTTGTAGTATAGTGGTAAGTATTCCCGCCTGTCACGCGGGTGACCCGGGTTCGATCTCTGGCAACGGCGAATTAATTTTTCGCAAACAACGTCCTCCATTTTTACAGGGCACTCATTACATGGATTAGTTTTACTCGCGCATCGGTGTTAATTCTTACACAAAACTGTATAATATCGTCAGTAGTGAAAGAATTATATAGAACCTTATCAAACTTGGGGATGTATCTCGTTAATATTGCTTGCACTCTCCAACTAGATTAAAAAATAATGAAGTGATTCCAATATCAATGGGGATGTAGCTCAGATGGTAGAGCGCTCGCTTAGCATGCGAGAGGTACGGGGATCGATACCCCGCATCTCCATTTTTCGAAAAGTAGTACTGGGATTTGTAATACCTCTGCAATTTTCTTTTAAGTCGTAAGAACGAAACCTTTCTCGCTGGGACTTTATTTAAAAACGAATGAATAAATTGAGAGGGAAATAGCTGCGGAGGTAGGGGATGACTTTCAGTTTTGTTTTAAACAGTCGCGATGAAAGATTTTCGAACATTCATAAGTTGGGGGAGTATATTAAATACTTTTCCAAATCAACGCATGCGCTTGACATGCATCATCACTTTTTTTCCAACGAGAAATTAACTCGATTTATATTAGAGATATAAATCATTTACATCACAAGTAGCCATTACAATTCGTCCCGGAGACCCAGYCAGATTTGACCTCAAGACCTCCTCCCAACACTTGGAGAAAGGTACTTGTCATTACCAACCGCGCTGTCTCACGGGACTCAAATCACTTATCATATGATTTTGCGCGGTTTTTCCACTCACTACATTTATTCCCATTTCTATCAAATTTCTAGATGGATACCTTTTTAACTGTCAAAGATTTCAACTAGCATACTGAGGGGAAAGTAGGGAAAGTAAACATATAAGTGAAATCAGAAGTCGGGTAGTTATATTGTTTAAATATTGTTTTCAACGGGCATACCCCTCAAGGAGGGGAAAGTAAACATAAACATATTCCCATTTCTAACAAGATTTCAACGGGCATACCCCTCAAGGAGGGGAAAGTAAACATATAAGTGAAATAGGGTAGTTATATTGTTTAAATATTGTGGGATTTTTTTAATTTTTAATTTTTTTATGAAAAATGAATACTTAAAGAAGTCTATTTTCAAAAGTTAGGTTTGATTTATTATAGTATGATTTTTAATGTTTTTGAGTGGAGATTTTCACAGTTAGTCATATTGTTGTTGAGTTTTCTGGATTAAACTGTGTTTAATGTTTTGAAACGTCCAACGTTTTGGGTGGGCACTCCATCCATCATCATGGGCAAATGATGTTGAAGAATGGTAAAGAGTGTCGAGAGCTGAAAATAAATAAGAGAGGAGAATGAAGTAGCCGTTGAAAAAATGAACGAAAGATAGGTGATGCAAGAGCATCGTTGGAAAGCACGCAAATCAAGACCTATCAACGTCTGGGAATCTGTACGAGACCTCAACGCTGGCAGTTTCAGCTGATATTTTGAAATCCACTTTAACTCAGCGTCGGAAAATCCTTGAGGCACGCTTGAGCGATCGCGAGCGAAGTGGGAGTTTCCACTCCGGCTCTGGAATGTGACTGCACTAGGATGGTTGTCATGATAAGTTTTGATGTAGACAAGTAGTCAGGGGTAACCCTAAGAGCCCTCTGAGATAAATAGAGGTTTTGTATGCTCAAATGAGGCTGGTTGCATGGTAGAAGTTAGTTGCAAGTTAGTAGGAGATTCAATTTTCAGTTGTTGTTTTTCATTTATAGTTGTAACCATTTTTTCATTTTGGAATAGAACAGAGGAAAATTGATCAAATGCATGGTGTGAACATTGTTTGCAATTCTCTGTATTGTGTTTTTATGAATGAATAAATGAATCTCATTTTGAGTAGATGGAACTGTGAATGTTAGGATAAGTTTCAATTGTTTCTCTGATGTTGAAGTAGTGCAAGGTGTGCACACATAACACAAGGAGTGCGTTAATGGGATCTCTTTCGATTTCGAAACTCAGAAGAGATAATACAAAAATTTCTCTTTGCAAGGAGTGCAAAGACACTGGTGCAAGACATGCATAGTCATCTGCAAGGACCCAAAACCTTGTGTAAAGATCTGGTGCAAGGAGTGCACAGATCCGAGATTCGGCTAAGTGTTGAAGGGACTTTGCAAGAAGTCGAAGAACCAGAAAAGGAGAACGCCAGGAGGGTGAGATGCACTTCTCTTCGAAGAATCCTTAGGATCTGAGTTATCAAAATCCCTGAAATGCAAGGAGCGCGTGGGAAGTCGAAGTCTCCACGAGACCAAGCTCATGAGGAATAACACTTTTCATAAGTGTTAACAAGATCCAAGAAACAGACTCGCAGGAAGGACAAAGGTTGAAGCCTTTGAATCCTTCGAAAATATTCTAAGTCTGAAGAAAGCGTAAGTTCAAGGGGGAAAGATCTGGACCGTTTGATCAACGTCCAGGCAACGAGGGGCAAGTGCAGAGGAGGAAGGATCTCAGTCGTTTGGTCCGAGCGCAAGAGAATCATAGCCGTCTAATAAAGGTAAAGTGCACTAGCATTAAAGCTTCGAAGGAACACAGGAGGAACAAGATCACGAAATTCTAAAATCATCGAGACCATCCATCGTCAAGGAGGACATGTGGCGAGAGATCAATGTTTCGCTAACTCGTGACTTGAAGGAGTCAAAGGTTGAGTCGTGAGAACTCGCAAAACGCGAAATCCTGACTTGGTCTGAGTCATTGATCAGAGGAGAGATTTGGACCGTTGATCCAGTGCCATCGCAATTTCGGGTATCGGGAGAACGGAGGTGAGGAGACTCCAAAGTCACGAAACGCAAAATCCCAATTTGATCACAATCGTTGATCAAAGGAAGGATCTGAATCGTCGATCCAACGCCATCACAATTTCGAGTATCGGGAGGACGAAGGTACAAAGACTTCCAAAGTCGTGAAATGAAAAACGTCGATTTGATCACAGTCATCGATCTAAGGTCATCGCGATTTTGGTTATTGGGGGAACAGAGGTAGTAGCATTCCCAGAGTCGCGAAACGCGAAATCGCGACGCGCCTTTAACTCAAGCATGTGGTCACCGCTAGCGGCCACAGAGAGAGAGGGCTAGCACGCACTAGGCCCTATCGGGATTTCGAAAGTCGGGAGAGTTAGGGAGACTCGCATGCAAAGGCCCGATACACGAAATCGCGAAACACCTTTTGAGTTAGGCGAGTGGTCAAACTGTGGTCACAAGAGGGAAGGGTCTTAGCCCGTAATCGTGTGGTCATCATCAAGGTCACATCTGAGAAGAGGCTAAGAGAGGGGGCGCTAACGCCAACTCTGAGATTTTCACAGAGCGCGAAAGTGAAGGTTGTGGGTGTCGTAGAGCCTGCACTAGGAGTCGCGAGGACCTGTAGTTGACACATGACGAGACTAGTGGGGTTTCAGAGAGTCGCCGACTCCATAATTGAAGATCCTGACCAGGAGGTCGCACAACCCTTAGGAGGGAAGGGGGTCTGCGTCAAGTGGTATCAGAGCCGAAGTTTTGCTTGCAGACAACAGGCAAAGGAGATAAAGGAGAAAAATGACTCGAAGTTGTATTATGTGTGTGAGACAGACAGTCGACACAATGCCACCAAGGAGACGAGTGGAACCACCATTGACCAATCAAGTTGTGGAAAGGGAGATGCGATAACTCTGTGCAAGATTATACGCAATGGAGGCAACGCAGAGATGAGCACCTGATGCTGGAGACATCAATGATGCAGAGAGAGAAGAAGTTGTGGGCGAGAATGTTGCCGAGGAAGCTGCAAGAGAGGATGTTTCCGAAGAATGCTTGCTAAGAGTAGTTGCCAGATTGGGAGGTAGAGCCAAGATAGAGGTCCCAATGTATGAAGGCAATTTGGATGTTGAAGAGCTATTGGATTGGATAAGATCCATGGACAAATATTTTGACTGTGAAGACGTCGATGAGGAAAGAAGGGTGAGACATGTTGTCACCATACTAAAAGGATATGCATCGCTGTGGTGGAATGAACTGCAGGCTAAGAGGAGAAGCAAGGGAAAACAAAAGATAATTATTTGGGACAAAATGGTAGCCAAGCTGAAGGCTAAGTTCATGCCTAAGGATTATCAGATCAATCTGTTCATGAAAATGCAGAACCTGAGATAGAAAGGGATGACATTTAAGGAGTACACAGAGGAGTTCTATAGGCTGAACATCAGAACTGGACAAAGAGAGAGAGATGAAGAAAAAATTGATATATATATAAATGGCCTGAGATATGAAATCCATGATGAGCTCAACATGATGTCAGTAAGAACAGTGGAGGATGCTTATCAATTTGCATTGAAGGCAGATGACAAGTTGGCCAGAAAACAAAGCCAACGGGGAAGAGGTAAAGGCCCAACCCCAAACAAAAGCAAGGGAGTTACCCATGACATAGCACATAAGCCTAAATACGAGACTGAGAAACCACATAATCACTCGGAAAGAGGAGGAAGTTCCCAAGAAATACAGGGTGGTGGAAGAAATTCTTCTAGAGAAAGAGGAAGAAGAGGAGGAGGAGACGCAAGATGTTATTCTTGTGGAAAGACATGACACATGTCTTGGGAATGCCTCGAGAAAAATAAAGGAGGAGGAGGTGAAGCTCACATTTCAGAAGCATAGAGAAGAGATGTTGAAGCAAAAGGAGCAGAGGATGGGAGATCCCTAATGTTGAGGAAAGTTCTCTTAAAACCAGAGGCATAAATTGAAAGGCCAATGCAGAGTAACAATCTCTTCAAAACAACTTGCAAGACTAAATACAGAGTATGCAAGGTAATAATTGACAATGGGAGCACTGACAACTTAGTATCCATGAAGATAGTGGAGAAATTGGAGTTGGAGACAATTGCACATCCAAAGCCATACAAAGTCTCATGGTTGCAAAAAGGACACCAAGTAATGGTTACTAAACAATGCTTGGTTGAATTTAAGATAGGAGGATTTAGAGATGAAATTCTATGTGATGTAATTCCCATGGATGTGTACCATATTTTGTTGGGAAGACCATGGCAGTTTGACAGGAATGTCATTCATGATGTGAGGAAGAATACATACACTTTGGAGAAGAATGGTAGGACACACATGTTGATGCCAATAGAGGAGAAGAAAGTGAAAGGGGAAGCCAACACAAGCATACTTCTCATGGGTGGGAAGGAACTCCTGAAAGAAGTCAAGAATGAATAGGAGATGCAGTTCGTTGTGGTGAGGAAACCTAGAGTTTTCCTTACAAGAACTTAAATGGAGGATTTGCCAGAAGAAGTTCAGGAATTGTTGGAAAATTTCGCTGACATAGTGGTGGATGAGCTACCAAACTCATTACCACCCATCAGAAGTATCAATCACCATATTGAATTGATACCAGGAGAAAGCCTGCCAAACAAAGAAGCATACAAATTGACACCTCGAGAGAATGAGGAAGTGAAAAATCAAGTCCAGGAACTGTTAGACAACGGTTTGGTTAGAGAAAACTTGAGCCCATGCGCAATACCAACTGTGTTAAGTCCAAAGAAAGATGGAGGATGGAGAATGTGTACAGACTCAAGAGCCATTAACAAGATCATCATCAGGTATATATTTCCTGTACCAAGAATGGATGATTTAATGGACTGTTTAAGTGGAGCATATTTCTTTTCTAAAATAGATTTGAAAAGTGGATATCACCAGATCAAAATGAGAGAAAGTGATGAGTGGAAAACAACCTTTAAGACAAATGAAGGTCTGTATGAGTGGCTTGTTATGCCATTTGTCTTAACAAATGCCCTGAGTACTTTTATGAGGTTGATGGATGAAATACTGAAATATTTCATTGGCGAGTTTGTGGTTGTGTATTTGGATGATATACTGATCTTTAGCAGGACTAAAGAAGAGCATTTGAGGCACTTGTCACTAGTGATGAGGAAGCTACAACAAGAGAAGTTGTTGATAAATCTGAAGAATTCTTCTTTTATGAAGACAAAAATCATTTACTTGGGTTTTGTGATCTCTTCAAATGAACTGAAGATGGATCTAGAGAAGGTGAAAGCAATCAAAGAATGGTTGTCACCAAGGAGTATGTTTGAGGTAAGGAGCTTCCATGGATTAGCAAGCTTCTATAGGAAGTTCATCAGAGACTTCAGTGGAATTTGTGCACCAATGATGGATACAGTGAAGAAGAAGCACAAGTTTTTTAAATGGATAGAGGAGGCATAAAGGGGCTTCAATATACTGAAGGAGAAAATAACAGAACGACCAATTCTTGTCTTGTCAAATTTTGAAAAAACATTTAAGGTGAGATGTGATGCAAGTGGAGTTGCAATAGGAGCAATTTTGAGTCAGGACAATAGACCTGTTGCCTATTTGTAACACCCTGTTTCCCCCAACTTGTAAATATAACTGGACTGGCCAAGAACTATGACAAACTCATAAATATGAATATGTGATGTAAATGGACCTTGAGAAAGAGGTCAATGAATGTGAATGACATTCTGAATTTATTGCAGGACTGCTGATGAGGGGATGTGCAGAAAAAGAGACCATGATGGCGGTGGAAGGCACCTGAAAAGGTGGCGTTAACTTCCACCGAGAATTTAATACCGTATTTGGACTCCACTGGCCCGAAGAACCAAAAGCGGCTCATTGGCCCTGAAAATTAATGGCTCGCAGACTGATAGGCGGATGGCTTGATGAGGGATGGGATGGTGAACCGCCCATCCGTAGAGCCGTCAGGCCTGATCAGTGCGAGGGAAATCGTGCCACACACAACCTCGCGAGAGGATAAGGCGTATGGCAGAGGTGATTGAGAGGGCAGATGCGAGGGGAACTCTGGCACCACGCAGAGTGAGTGATAACAGAGAGGAAGGATTGCAACCTTCGCTCCTAGTCACTGGTAGACAAAGAGACACAGTCTCAGAGCATCGTGGTCTTAGCTCAGGGGTGGTTAGTGGTAAATCCACTGGGAGTCACTACGCCTACGGTTGGGTGGAAACGAGCACCCCTCTCAGCAGTTGCACTCATTTCTGAAGTTATTTCTGATAAGTGTTTTGTTCATATTGCATCTTGAAATTTATATACTGACATATATGCTCATAAACTGCGAAATATCTCATTATAAGAATGTCTGTATGGTGCTATGATCAGTAATAGTAGTTGTATATTTGTATGAGAAGACTACGTATGGCTTATGTCCTCATGAATCGTTATTTATATGCTTACTGATCTAGTTTAGACTTCACGTCTGGTTCTCGGGAGAACGATACCCTTACCTGCCTCAGACAATGCCCTGGGTAAACCTCCCCGTAGAGAGACCCTCCTTGAAAAGTCCATGAAGGACTGTGGAGGAGAAGGTGAATGCGTAAGACCTTAGTAAACCTGCACGAGGAGGAACGATCCTCTTGAAAACTCGGTATGACAGCATAAGGATGAAGTATCGAATTGACGGATGAGATCCCGTCGGGAGATCTGTGGTCACTCACCACCGTCAGATCGGAGGAAAAAGCTGGGAGGTTAAGTACCCTATCCCTGATAGGTTTTGATCGATGGACGAGATTCCGTCGGGAAATCTACGGTCACACCCGACCGTTAGACCGGTAGGAAAAGGTAGGGATGTTAATGGCCTTACCCCTTTGTCTTCTGTGTCTTCGCGGGAAATGAAGAAATTCGTATCGTAGACCTCCAAGGTCCATGAGAATATCTGGACCGTTGATTTTTCCACGTCCAGGGAGTCATGGAAGAATGCCTAGGTAGGAGCTGATCTGAGCCATCAGATCTCGACTGGAAAACCCGACAACCGTTGGATCTGTTCGGAGTTACCTGAGGGTTAAGACCCCAGTGTATAGGGGAGAAAACCCCCAGGATAGATCTAAGTCGTCCGAGCGACGAAGGCCACGTGTCATGAGATATCCCATTTCGGAAAATCGGAAATCGCGAGATCGGGAGTCCTGGTAACAAGAGATCGGGGAAGTCCCAGGTGAAAACCCCGACATAATCTGAGCCATCCGTCCAGAGGGACAGGTGTCAAAAATCTGACGAGAGTCGGAGAATCGAGAAATCGACATATCGGGGATTCTATGGACGCGAAAAATTTGCATATCGAAACCGCGAACCCCGAAACCCCGATAGGGAGGAAAGAGACATAGTGGAAGCCAACTGTCGCTGCAGAGGAGAGTTGGGATTCGGGGAATCGCGAGTTCCGTGGGAGAATGTATTTTGACATCGCAAACCCCGAAACCCCGATGAAAGGGTATGACTGCGGTCATATAGAGGGAGGTCGTGTGGACCAAAAGGTCTAGTTGAGGGGACTAGCGAAAGATGACGTCATATCGGGATATCAGGGATCCTGAGGAAAAAATGTTTATGTATCCCAACGTTGTGATATTCGAAACCCCGATGGACGGAGGAGATTCGTTCAGAGGATCTTCGGGTCCGTAATGACCGTTATATGTGGGAACAAGATGTTAACTTAAACCAGGACGTGGTTATGCTTTAGGATAAGCGGTGAGCAGATCTGGACGACCCGAATCCACCTGTCCAGATCTACGACTGAGGTTCCATTCCGGAGCCCCCTTGCCATTCTGCCTTTAGCGGTAGGGGGGGTCCAGAATTGGACGTGCAACTCTCTAACGGTTGAGATTAAGCAACATGATCAACGGTGCTCGGGTGGATTCTGGACCCCCCTTGCCTTTCTGCCTTTAGTGGGGGGGGGTCCGGAATAGAGTGGCGTATGAAGTGGGGCCCCTCCTGTCATGGCGTTCACTGTGTCGTGTTTCCCTCTCGCCACCTTTATTACACCCAAACGCGCGACGGGGCTTGTTTCCATTGGCGGATTCTCTACCCCTGTTGAGGTTTGTTCCTATTGGCCATTCGTTGACCTTGTAGGGATTCATCCCTATTGGTCGCTCGCTAGCCCTGTCAGGGTTCGGCGGTTGCAGAATATAATGTTTGGGTCTTGCTGTAGCGCCGAAGTGTGAAATATAAGGGACGTTGCATTCAAATGGAACAGTGAATATAACCCTCGATCGCGTGGGAACGAAGAAGGAGAGAGAAGGAGCCAACTTACGCTAGGCCTCCATGGTTATTTAGGGGATCGAATCCGACAAAGGACCGGAAAAGTTTGATTTAGGTAGTGGGGATGTTACAAAGTGGTATCAGAGCATGGTTACAACACTCAACCTGATTGGGCTCATACACGATTCGCGCATAAACTCCGTTCGAAGCACTCCTATGAGGAGTAACCCCTGACCTAACTATCTTGTCCAGGATTAAAAGCTTGGAATATGAAAACCCGACTGTGTATTCATGTGAAAGAGTTATGAAATTATGCGCAAATTATAATATGAATTTAACTCTTGACTAATAACCAGCGTTTGTCTTTTCACTCAAGCAGACGATCAACCACGGGAATCTACAGACGCAGAGTATGGTGACTCACCAAGAGGTGGGAGAAGGCTCCCACAACAGAGACGAAGAGTCTGATGAAAGAAGAGCAAAAGGAACCCCTCCAGAACTAGCCGAGACTGTGAGGAGTCTCATGGTTGAGTTGCAAAGCTGCAAGGCCGAAAATGAAAGGATGATGAAAGAACAAGAAAAGAAAACCAAAATTAATGCAGTTTTACTGCAGAGCTTATCCGACCTACAATGACAAATGCAGTATGAAACGAAGATGCAGACTCGTGGTCATGTCAGTGGCCACACTGAGAGAAGCACATCCAGAAAGGTCCACCCCAGAGGTAAAGGACCAGTACCAGATGATTCTACTGAGAAGGAAGATGGTAATTCAGAAGGCTCTTCCAGCAGCAGGACTAGTTCCTATTCTCGCAGAAAATAGAAGAAGCAAAAGACTTCCAAGAGTCACAAATTTGAGGAATTCAGGAAGGCCAAACCTCCCTCCTTCGATGGCGAGATAAAGAAGGGAGAGGAAGCTGAGGCTTGGCTACTTGGACTGAAGAAATATTTCAGAGTCCATGATTTCTCAGAGAACTTGAAGGCCCGAGTGGCCACTTTCAATCTGAATGGAAAGGCTTCCATCTGGTGGGAAGACCTTAAGACTATGAAAGGGGTCCGCGAGGAGGACCTATCTTGGAAACGGTTTGAGAAGTACTTCCAGAAGAAGTATTTGTCGGAAAGGTATTTCGACGAGAAGGAAAAAGAGTTTTATGAACTCAAACTGGGACAACTCACTATGGAGGAGTATGACAACAAATTTCTTGACTTACTGAGATATGTACCCTACATCAAAGCATAGAAGGCGAAGGCACAATGCTTCATCAGTGGGCTACCCAAGGAATACCGGAACCGAATTGAATTTGACGAGTCAAAGACCCTAGAAGACACTATAAGAAAGGCACCATATTGTCATGAACAATATGGACATCGGGCAGAGTCTCATGGAGACTGGAAACAGAAGAATGGTTCAAAATTTCAGAAGAAGGGGAGTAAATCCTCAGGATTGAGAAATTACAAGAAGAACCACAGAATGAACTTTCCAACCCGAAGTGTACTCCAACAGAACTTTCTCTCGGTGAACAGAAATAAAACTTCTGGACCTATACCAGTAAATACTAATAACCCAAAGAAAGAACCTCTGAAATGCTGGGGTTGCAGAGAAGAGCATCTCCTGAGAGACTGTCCACACTGACAACATAATAGTCGAAAAATTTATAACATGCAAGAAGCTTCCACGGTCAATGATGTGGCAAGGAGTGTGCCGCAGATCTATGCAGCCTTGGATAATAACCAATCTTACCACCAAGCTTCAGTGGTGGAAATAGAAGGTATGCTTTTCAACCATCTGGTGTCTGTTTTGATTGACCCTGGTTCAAATTTGAGTTATATATCCCCTAAAGCTGTTGATAAGTGTAAGCTACAACCACGAAAACAAACTAATCCATGGTTAGTACAGTTAGCCACTGGCACCAAAAGAAAGGTGGTAAAGGCCATACCAGCATGCCAGTTAATGTTGGGTAAATTCCCCACCCAAGCAACCCTTAATGTATTACCCCTGGGGTCATACAACCTGTTGATTGGTATGGACTGGCTGGCCGCCCATAAAGTCAAATTGGACTGTTACCATAAAACCTTAGTGTGTGTGAACAAAGAAGGACAAAGGATAACCCTCCAAGGGATCCGAAAGCTGGTCTCGGTGAGACAAATATCAACCCTGCAAATGAGAAAGTATTGCTGAAAGGGATGTCCCCTATATGCAATACAGGTACTGAAAATAATCGAAGACGCTAAACCAAGCCCCGATGATCACCCTATCCTAAGAGAGTACAGAGATGTATTTCCGGAAGAGGTACCGAGTCTACCTCCGAGAAGAGACATTGACTTCTCGATAGAACTCGCACCAGGAGCGGTGTCGGTGTCCAGAACACCCTACCGGATGAGCACACCTGAGTTAGTTGAACTCAAATTGCAATTAAAAGAAATGATGGACAAAGGTTATATTCGACCCAACGTGTCCCCATGGGGAGCACCAGTCCTGTTTGTGAAAAAGAAGGATGGCACCCTTAGACTGTGTATAGACTATATACAAATTAATAAAGTAACCATAAAGAACAAATACCCCTTGCCCAGGATTGATGATATATTCGATCAGTTGGGAGGTGCGTCTGTTTTCTCAAAGATTGACTGGAGGTCAAGATACCATCAAGTCCGAATTAAGGGTGAAGACATCCATAAAACCACTTTCCGGACACGATATGGTCACTACGAGTTTGTGGTAGTGCCAGTTGGGTTAACCAATGCCCCTGCCACTTTCATGTGCTTAATGAACAATGTAATCAGTAAATTTTTAGATAAATTTGTACTAGTTTTCATTGATGACATATTAATCTACTCTAAGAA